>DWDU01004676.1:0-10554 GCA_018245575.1 Jemadia suekentonmiller | reverse complement strand
AACAAATATGATATTAACATTAGCGGGTCAAATAAATGTAAATACACTGAGAATCAAATTGTAAATAGAACAGCATGAAGATTTTTTTTAAAAATTATATGAATACACTCACATAAAAACGAGGTAAGCCATGGTGGCTGGTCATAGTGTTCCACTGCGACGCATATCGTATTAAAGAGCACCAGAACTATGACGAACCAGTAAAACCACTGAGTTTTCACCGTGTGACGAATCCAAAAGCGAAACCTCTTCTCAGCTCGCCAGAAATTGGCGCATTTGCCGCTCGACCGAGATTTGCTTTTGAGAAAACCTGTACAATTGCAAACATATTAATAAATAATTCGCGAGCTTTAAATATAATATCAAGAAGGTCAATGTTACGCACAACATCATAACTGTTAGCTAGAGGGCAACTACGACATTCGACTAATACTATCTAGCATATATTACACCGAGTCACGTTTTACCATTTCAGCAAAGCTTTCGCAGTTCAGTGAAATCTGAATATCAATTATTTTTTAATCCGACTATAAGTAATTGGGTTTAGATGCCCCACGGAATCGTCGTAAAATCGGCGTCGCAACTCGACTCCACATAAATCTTTGACAGTCCACACTTGGGACGGTTACTATTTTATTAATAATGTTACGTTTCATGGTAACTTTATGCTCACAACATAAATTATTTCTATACAAGCTCAAGGGGATACGGATATTGAGGGTAAATTAAAATGGTTACTTCTATGTAATTTAAAATAAAAATGTGTCTAATAAATAATGGTGGTTGTCATTTAAGGGATCGGGGAGATCTATTCCTAAATCTATGACTAGACTATTCCGACTACGTAGAAGATGAAAAGGAATATTCTACCAGCGTCACGCTTGATCCCATACCTTGTTTTTTCTTTGCAACTGTAAACAACCAACACACAAATACAGTACTAGAACGGAATGAATAATGAAAATGATTACAATATTGAGATTCAAAAGATATAGTAAGTAATCCATTTCATGCAACATTCATAACGGATAAATATCGTGTAGTATCAACTAAATGAGTTATGACTACATGTATTGGATTTTAAAATATTTCAATAACATTAAGAATACATCTATTATATGTGAAAATTATTACGTTTGCTCTAAGCATAGTAAATTATAACATTATTATGGGAGCCAATTATTAAAAATGGTTAAGAAATTTAGAAAATCTATATAAAATTTACACTAAAACTATTCTCAAGGAGCCTAGAAAGGACAATAAGATAATCGGGGTGTAATAAATGAAGCACCTATTTTTTTCGGATTTATGTATGAGAATCACTGCACAACACACATACGACAATCAATGTCATATACAAGAGCGTTTACTGACCATCATCTCCACAATCTTCGTCCTGTTCTTCTTCCTCGGTGTCAGTGCTCTTGCTTTTCCCTAAGTTTTTTAACTTCTTCTTCGCTGCTGCTCTCCTTCGAGCTATAATTAAAGTGTGATCATTTAAGAATTACACAAATTCAGCCTTCGTGACATTTGAGTATGAAATTTCGTCTGTAATAATCTTACCTTCAATTATGTGCATCTTTTCTTCTTCTGTAGTTCGTTCTTCATGTAAAATAACTTCCTCTGTAAATTTGAGAATATTATAAATATTTTTTAAGTAACATCTACGTACATTTCATTACTGTTTAACAAAATCTTACCTGCTTTACAAATCCACTCAACGTAACCATTGAGTTCTTTTTCTAATTGTTGCTGCCTTCTTAACTTAAGAAATTCTTGTCTATTTTCTACTTTCTCTCTTTCTTTAGCGAATTCACTGGAAAATAGCAACTCGTAGCTATTATTCTAAATGATGAATGACTAGCGGCCACATCGCACATATTATGTACAGATTTAGCGTTAACAGGAAATATTCGACCAAAGAAAAAAGTAAGGAGATTAAATCTTAAAAGTGAAATGACTCGTAATACTTTTTTTTGGCGGATTTTCAAATATCTATAAATTAAACGACAATTTAGTAATTCTGTTTTGTCATCATTAATGAATTTGCTTTGGAATTGGCAACAATAAATGATTAAAAGACATTATTGCTATTTGAGTTAACTTAGTATTTGTTAACTGTAAACGTACATTAGTATAATATTTTATTTATATTTATGTATAACAGTTATTGCATATTTTATTTCCAGAAAAACTTATAATAAATAATAAAAAATATAACGCAGTTAATTTTCTTTGAAATTATTATACAGTACATAAATAAAGGAACAAAATTAAAAAAAATACCAATCCTATTACGAAAACGTTAGCAAAGTACATTGTAATACTGTTTGAAAAGCTTATTCTACTAATCGTATATGCACAAACACATTGTCTTGTGAAGTTAAGCAGTTATTTTAGGGATCTCAGATTACAACGTTGAATACGGCGGGAACACTTTCAAATTGTAAGCGATTACAAGGACCGATAGAGTTTACGAAGTTTTTCAATCAACTAGCGTTTACTTTACACTAG
The DNA here is from genome assembly GCA_018245575.1 of Jemadia suekentonmiller. Classification (NCBI taxonomy): domain Eukaryota; kingdom Metazoa; phylum Arthropoda; class Insecta; order Lepidoptera; family Hesperiidae; genus Jemadia; species Jemadia suekentonmiller. Next base: position 8,040 of record DWDU01004676.1, on the reverse strand, counting down.
CCAGGTCTAATTCAGCTGGTATGCCAGACCTGCTTCAGTTATCCAGTTTATGTAGCCGGTAAAGTCCTCATTAAACATTTTTCGAGCCCTTTCCTTCTGATATTGAGCCCTTCGCTCGACACGCCCTCTTTCGTTGGAAAACTCTCTGCACGTGTCAATTTAACAACAAAAATGAAAAATAAAAACCACATAAATATGTATCTGTCAGTAAGCAAAAAAGAATATTATACAAATATATTATATAAATCGACTATTTGTAGGAAAACAAAAGTATAAAGGAGTTATGACAACTTACCCGCTGAGAACACCGAGAACTAAGTTGAGCATAAAAAATGAACCCAATATTATTAGAGGCACAAAGTAAATCCAGTTGAATGTACTACCTAACGCGTCATTTGTCTGAAAAGAGAAATACATTAGATTAAATCAATGAAAAAACAGCTACAAAGGATCATTTAATATTCAATAATGGCTGAAGACTTTTCTTCTACTCATCAAATGTCATCTTAATTTGGAATTAAGTAAGCACGTCGTGGATGGACACATAGAATAGATAAAAAAGTAGCGAACTTTTAACAGAAAGAAAAAAACATTGGAGCCAATGAACTTTCAAATATTCCCGAACAACTTTTAACGTTATTATTAAACAACATTCATTATTGTTCATCTATCATTTTTTAGGGTAGTTGAGAATTAAACGTATTAAGTGATGCCCCAACTTCTCTTCATCACTTGGGTCGACTGGTACAAAATGCCATTTGGCATTAAGTCCGCCCTTTGTTAACAACAATAAAGAATAAATAAAGAAATAAACATTCTAAAAAAACGTAACATCACGCCTGTAATCCACGAAGCGGCAAGCAGAGAAGTGTAGTGCACACCCATAGTGCACCAGTTACGATTAAATCCCACTATGGAATAGGTGAATGTATTGCTAAACAGAGACATTGCAACATGTGCACAAACCCAATAGAGGATAGTGGTCCACCCCTCCATGGTGATGCACTGGAAGACGGTGAGCATGGCGAAGCCGATGTTGTCGAACGACGTGATGCCCTTGTTGGGCCCCACCCACTTCTCCAGGCACGTGCTCTTGTCGTACTCGCACACGTACGCGCCGTACGGCGCCAGCGTGTCGTTGTCCGCGTTGCACGGCGTCGGGTTGTCGCCGTCGTTCACTATTTCATCTGGAAAACACATATGTTTATTATTTATAATATTATTGTAACCTCACGCTTGGAGTCTAATGACATAGGCAGAGCGCACAAGTGTCAATTATCTATATCTTTACAGACCTGATGTTACGTTTTTCATAATCCATGAAAGATAGGTTGTTCAGACATATAAGATATGTTAATCCGTTCAACAAGGCCCGTTGATCGTTTTCAGTGTCTGTATTTCGATAACTACGAATGGGTGACTACTCGGAGATATAATAAAAGTCTGGATAAGTTTTAGACTTGCAAGTTTTTATGTATATAAGTTTACACTACACAGTTTTGTATGACATTGCATAAAAATGTTTAATATCATCTACTATGTATTGCTCAATAGGTAAACACAAATTTGAAAGAAAATGAATACATTGTAATGTTGCTTTAGTTTGACTTTAATTGAATTTACTATAAGACTGCAAACTGGGTCAGATTTTTTTATGTTAAGGGGTGAAATAGCAATCTTGCGAAACAATATCCATAAAATTCAATATCATTTATTCGTTTAACTTGTGCACAATGCAGTGAGCTTGACGTTGTTCATCATTTTATTAGTACATTTTTAATTATCGCAAGTCTCATGTTAATTATAGAGTGCAACAGTCGTAGAACTTACACTTGTTCAATTTTATTTGACATATTTTAACACTTTCATCTATTATTACTATTATTCTCGTATTTGCATTACTGTCAAAGTATATGAAAAAAATAAATTAAACTATCAAATTATACTTACTAATATCTTCTAAGTTATAACAAGTCTTATGTAGAGCCCCAGAATAAAACTCGAGGCCAATAATGGCGAAAATGACGATCGCGAAAAGCACCAAGAGACCGATCTGTAGCAACGGGGCCATAGCCTTGATGATGGACTTCAGGACGACTTGCAGACCTGCACACGAAATGCGTTATAACACAAGAACGTGCACTTACTGATAACAACAAAAAATGAGTTGACCAATGTGAGAGTTTTGATATTAATGCGTCATGGATATGATTGAATTTAACTATGCATTGTGACGGAAGTTTTAGAATGATGCTCTCTGCGGTGTACTCATCAATAAAACTTATAGGAACGAAACTATAAATATATATTATGCGATACGGATAGAATATCAAGGATATGCAATTTCGTATACCATTGCAGTGGACCGGTTATAATCTGGTTATAATTGCCAAACGTATTCCGTTGTTAGGAATATTTAAAGCGTAATCGAATCACGATGCAGAATATTACTTATTAATATAGATTATTAATATAGATCTCGATAAACGTACTCGTCTACTAACGTTTCTGTAAGTTTCATCGACGAGCTGAAAATGTCTTTACACAGACTTTGTTATAAAATTTAATTAAGTAAGGTGATAAGTAAATCGTATGAAAATCATTAACGACATTTATATTTCGTTGTTAGTAGTGTTCTAATGTTAGATGATTATGTAGGTAGGGCAGTAAGAAGTAATGCATAATCCAAGATAAATACAAAGTTAGTAAAGTCTATGATTAATTTATCGACAAAACATTAAGATGAGATAATCCAACTGAACGTGCACATGAACACAATATAGAAGGTATAATGGGTAGACACTGTTGCATAGATTCCAAGCGTGACTCAAATAAATGAACTTTAACATTAATACAAATGATAAATACACAAACTTAGATGAAACCAAGAGCAAGAAGGTACCGTGTACCTACGCATAAAAATTTGGTTTCAAATCCTACAGGTAGTTCATCTTCGAAGTGCGTCAATTTGTTGCAGTCACACCGGGACAGGTATATTAATGTAATTTTATTATGTGTCTATATCAGTTAAAATAAATGTAAATGTATATTATGCTTTGCAAAAAAAATTAAGGTAAAATAATAGAAAAGTTTCTTGCGTATATTTTATGATAACGTTTAATATACGAGTACCTACATATTTGCATGAAATGATATGAATACATAAGGTGGGTCGTAATTTTCATATCGTATGTATTTAAAACGTATATTTTTGACGTGCGCACATAATACAGTTAACGCAAAATATATGGTGTCATTCTAGACCTTAATTTGAACTGCATTGTATCTGTTAATACAGCATTAAATGCGAACTGTGAAAACGTACCTTCAATTAATTGGTTTCTTCTAAGATAATGAAACAATATGATAATAATAGTGAATCGATAAAAAATCTGGAAGTAAATCAAGTAAATCAACAAGATAAGAAATCGCATTAAATTTTATAGATTATATATTGGGTTGTACTTCTTCATGTCATGAGTTTTAAATAGTCATGTTTTATGCTAAACTGCAATTAATAGTTTTGTCAATGTCAATATGTGACGCCATTGTCTAATTAAAAAATAATTAAATAAAGAGCGAAAATACCAATAATTATGAAAACAATCATCGGCGTACGTATTAATTAAAATAACTGTGTGAAGTTAGAACATTTATTCACCGAGTATTATAATTTATTTTATTTATGTCTTTATTTCAATATATACAAAATATTGTGTTCACTTAATATATATGTACATAAAAATGAAATGTGAAATACTGTCACAGTTTTGTAATAACACATAGATATATAATAAAAAATGAATGAAAATGAAATAAATGAATCATGAATTATACTCGGTATAAAACAATTCTTCTCTAATTTTACGGTTGACAATCGCAAGTTAAAAAAAAAAATATTCACGAGTTTCTTTTTTTTTACATGGAATGTATACAACAGCCAGTGCTAATGGAATCTACGGTGCTAACCTAAGAATGTTCTAGAACTCACTAGGAACGCCCGATACTAATTTAAGGGGCCTCAACACCCTAATGGCGCGCAAGGTCCTGAAGTCGACGTCGGGCGCGACCGGCAGCTGCGTGATGATACTGCCAAACACATATCACTCGATACTATAGCTTGAACTAGCAACTAGCTTCATATAAACTTACTACTAGGAATGTGCTTATATGAATGCAAATCCACCAATAGAATGCTTTACGTGAGTGTTACGTAATGTTAATTGCGATCTGTCTCCGTCATTCGTTTCGTTTCTTTGTAAGCACAGTCCCATGTCTCATACAAAATCCACTAGCTTAACTCTACTGTCTAATTATATAACGTTTAAATATCTAATTAATTACATCGTCATCAATTAACTAGTCACACGTTAATTTTTACGATCTATGCGTCAGTTTATTCACACCTAAACAATCATAGATTATCTAAAATTTTACTTGTCAGCTTTTTATATTTAAAATAAAAACACCTACTCTAAACACAATATAGCAAGTGTTAAACTATTGTGCAACACGTAAATAATCGAAATTCAAAATTACATTTAACATTTTCCATAATAATAATAATAAGGATAATAATAACAATAATCACAAAATATTCAAAATCACGCATCACTAATATGTAAATACGAGATTTCTCATAAATACGTACGACATGTAACTCTACGTTCTGTCTCTAAAGATGTAAAAATTCTATTTTCAAAACTAGCCATATTTATTATCTACGTCAAAAAGTTCGATCGAAAAGTAAGGTAGCTAGCGAGAATGTTCTATACAATATAACACAAGGTAGTTATTATGTGAACTTTTCGCCAATTACTGTGAATTACTTGGTATCCGCGAGACGAGCTTGAGCGGTCGGAGCACTCTGAACGAGCGAAGCATCCGCAGGTCAACGTCCACGTTGTATTCGGCGAATATCGTCATCGACCTAGTTTTTAGTCATCGAATATTTAAGTATCATAAACGGAGCCTAGCAAACATTGCCTAAACTGTTTTCAGACAGAACTTTTTCATCCATATAACACTGAATATTCCAGTGCCTAAATAGTCCAATGTTGATAGATTATTAATAGTGACATTTGGTTTTTTCTAATAAGCAGATGACACGTTTCTGATTGTTAGAAAATAATACACAAAATTATACTCACCCAGTTACTACTACGAAAAAATCCATGATGTTCCAGACGTTTCTCAGATACGACCCTCTGTGTAAAACAAAACCTAGAGCTAATATTTTTAACGAGGCTTCTACACAAAATATTCCTAAAAAGTACGCCTCGGTCTTTTCCTGTAACAAAGGAAATTGTATTATTAGTAATTACACCATACATTCCATTAATATTTTTCCCACATATATTAATATTATTACTAACAACGCAATTAAACTGCATATTATTATAGTATTCTAACTGAAATGCAAGATATTTTTTGCAATATGAACCACAACATAGATATTTTATAAAAAATTACTTCAATTTAATGTGAAATGAGTATCTCATAAAAATTGTTTGAAGCAAAAAAATAACAATTTTACGGTCAGCAGTACCTAGTAGTAAAAGAGAATTATTAAGATTGTTTTTAAGTTTATTTTCAAACAAGGTCTTTTAGTTACATAATTATCGTCTTTTTTCTCTTATTGTTTTTTGTTCTGTATACAGAGTTCAGTGTGCAGTAAAGTATACTCGTATTGTACTGTATTTCGTTGGTCGAGTAGTTGCAAGAGCGACCGCTGATCGTGAGATCCTGGGTTATATTCCCCTTTCGGGTACTATCAGATTTTTTTAACACAATTTCTTGTAGTAGATAGGAGACTGGATTTGTTGTCGATATACTCGTATAGAAATAGGATTGAACGTATTGAACGTTCAATTAAACAAATGGACAGTGCTAATGTACTACACTCCTTTCATACCCCTTCAAGGAATGCAGGCGTGAATATAAATGAATAATAATAATTATTATCATCTCGTTAATGTTGAAGACATGAGTAAAAGGCGAATGCACGCAAATATGATATGAAAAAAATAGCTTGCAATATTTTTCATCTTCTAAGCAGTGAAGCGGATTTATTATGTCATATATTAATAAATTATTCACATAAATATGCACTACAATCGCCCTTAAAGTTTAAATAACGAACGAATCGCCTCTCTATGGAGTATAATCTCTTACGGACACTTTTGAGTGTTGACGTCCGCTGTTGATTGGACCGAAAGGTCCACAGCGACGGAAAATTACGTGGAGCTGAGAAATTCCGAGAGCGTTGCTTGTAAGGAGCTTACATATGAAAAATTCACTGAGAATTTTCGAAAGAGAAATTTGTAAGAACGCTTTAAAATTATTTTATAAGCCTCTCGTGGCAATTTTGTAAGTAAATGACAGTACAAGTGTACGGTATGAACGGTTCCAGCGCAATGGCTAACTTTATAATTCACTAGCAGTTGTGTTAAAAAATTTGATAGTGCTTCATTTGAGTGAATAACTTTCATTAATGAGTTAAATGAAAACTATTAGTTTTATTCGATATTATTATTTTTGGGTAATATACATTATTGACTGCCTCGTTGGTCGATTGATTGTAAGCGAGACTGCTGATCAAGAGCTTCTGGGTTCCATCCCCCGGTCGGGTAATGTTGGGTTTTTTAAATTTAAAATTCCTAGTAGTAGGTCTGATTTTGGATTTGTTCCCAGTGTATGGCAATAAACTCATCACTTAGTCTATATTCGGATGTAAACGTAACTGGTACAACGTGAGAGTGTTCTTCACTCCTCTGCCTACCTTTTCGGGGATTACAGGCGTGGTGTTACGTAATATGATTTATGCCAATACTAATATAAGAGTAATTTATAGATAATACCGGTAATGAAACAACTAATATTATGCACGTAATTTGGTGTCAAGTTTGTATTATAAAAAAAACAGTTTAATAATTTCTTTGGCTCGTTTATATCAAAAAATATTAATACAAAACGTTACTGTATCGATTCTAATTATTATAGAATAACGTTCTAGATGTAAAACATTCGACTAAATCTACTTTCGAGCTAACTTTGTAAGATCACATGTAATTCTTCACTACCTATAGAAACTACAAGGTCAAATATATGATACGTGATTACTTTTACAACAACATAAGTAATCTTAATATCTAACATCTTTTATATTTTAAAGACTACATCCATTTTCCATTACATCCACTTTGATACGATACGAGACTGACTGCTTTAAAGAATTATATGTATGTCGCAATGAACTAGAAATATTTTGGAGACAGAATTTCCTCACCCTTGACTCTTTCGTGAATTGCAAGACTTGGACGCGAATACTTCAAAAACAATATTTAACCATAAGTATTAGGGTACTAAGTACTATAACAGCTTAATGTCGATATATATCTTCACGTCAGGTCTCTTACAGGGTACACAAAGAGAACAGAGTGCCAAATATCTCTATTCTAACAAACCTGTCGTGCTTTTTCCACATTCATTACCTTCTTCATAAACGACAATTTAGTATGATTTGTTTATATACATATATGTTTTAGTGAACATTTACCAGATTCTGTGCTAAGATGGTCTTATCGCCGTTGGGCAAATGCTCCTCCAGCGCCAGCACCACGCAGTTGGCGATGATGGTAAGCAGCACCGCGTACTCGAAGGGCGGCCACTCGATGATAAACTTTGTATACCTGAAAATAGAGTTGTTTTTTATTAGCAACTGATATTGATCCAAGCGGGAGTACGCTAACTGCAAATAAAGTAATGCTCGAAATTGCCTGGCATATTTGTAAATATTAATTTTATACTACCTATCTATGTTTCTTTGAATGTATTATCTATATACGCTGTATATTTATAGACATGTAACTGTAAACATATATAATTAGAAAGTAGCTTAAGAGAGTGAATGAATAAAAATATGAAAAAAACGTCTCTTTGATATTAGTATTGATATTAAATACCTAACGTGGCAACAACTTTCTCTCAATGGGTTGGCTGCGTCGACTGGCTAGAGAACGGCCCGAGAAACTAAGTAAC
>DWDU01004675.1:0-10554 GCA_018245575.1 Jemadia suekentonmiller | reverse complement strand
ACGTTTACGTCCCACTATGGAATAGGTGGTGAGCCTATTGCCATGCATCGGGCACATATCCAGACTCCGAGCCACTAGTAGAAAATCTAAATTAGAAAATTTTAGTTATGCCCCACCCGGGAATCGAACCCAGGACCTCTTGATCGGCAGTCGCGCTTGCAACCAACACGACCAACGAGGCAGTCACAAATAATAATATTTTGTAGTAAATCATAAATTATGTAGGCGTTTTAATAAATAACTTCCCTTAAGAGCAGTGATAGTTTTTATGTAATATTATTGTATGATTTAACCATTGATGGATATTTTCGTATGTTTATAAAGTCGTCTTTATATTCATTTATCTGCCACGTTATCATTTCAACGTGACAATATAGCGAGCTCGATCATAAAATTAAATCCGAACATACTTTAATACTTTAAACAGCCTATGTAGCTTGCACTAGCTTAATTTTAGCGTCGCTGAAACTAAATACGGTAATGGCGCCTGACTGTTGTAAGCGTACATTGTATAAATGCAATCTGATAATTCTCATCTTTTGGTGTTATAATAGCGAGAAAAAACAATAACGCTTTTAGCAAGTAAGTAATGGGCCCCCTGCCGTCTTCATTGTAGACCCATTCCTACTTGATTTATGATATATCTACGCTAAAGGCGTTGCTTAAGTGTCTTTCACGACTAATTAGATTTTGAATTTATAATTTTGTGAATAATTATTAGGGAATGTGAAATTTTGGAAGTTTGTCCGAGATTTGCATTATAATCCGTACTTAGAAAATGGGTATTAATTCTGATGGAATGGAGGAACTTTGTAGACGTAGTTGGGGCCGCTTCGGTATTTAACCTTTTTTGAGGCAAATTATCTGTTGACAGTATCTTGTGACTGTTTAAACTAAATTAACTATGTTCTAATACGATGAAAATATTTCTTGTTTCAACAAGAATTTTGTGTCCAAATTTAAATTACGTTTTGGTTTATATCATTTAACATACATTTACTACATTTTCGGTATCTTTACAAACGCACCCTAATATTCCTTAGGTTTTACTTTGGTGCGAACAGTATCAGTTTGGAATTCTCTCGACGTTTTAATTGTAATCCCTCTCCCTTTCTGATTTATGCAATATCTACGCCGAAGGCGATGTTTAAGTATGTTTTTAGACTAATTGGATTTTGAGATTATGGTTTTGTGAATATTTAATGGGAAATGCGAAATTCTGAGTTCGTCCGAGATTTGCATTGAAATCGGCTTGTTGGGGGTCTCGATGATTTCTTGGGACACAGACAAGTTTCTCGTTTTATATCGATATATATTTACTTTATTGGGTAGGAATTACTCACTATTAATACTTAATTACGGTAGTTATTTAACGATGACGCCTCGTTGGTGGTATGGTTATGAGCGTGACTACTGATTGAGAGATCCTGAACTCGATGCTCAGATCGGCTACTATTCGGTTTTTGTAACTTTTTTGTTGTAGTTTGTTTTTTTTTGTAATTTCTATTAGTGTCTCGGAATCTGAACGCGTGTCCGCTGTTTGGCAGTAAGTTCTTCACCAATTCCATAGTGTGACTCGAGCGTATGTCGCGAAACGTGGGAATACACTACACTCCTCTGCCTACCTCTTTGAGGATGACAGGCGTGATGTTACTTTTTTCAATATTTACTGATGAAATGTTCTTATGGTCTTTGTTATATTTTAAGCGCACAATACCATTAATGGGGGATGTACATACATGTTTTTTTAAATATATCAATTTGAATATTCGGTTCATGGCTGCTTATGAGACCTAAATTAATACTATTCTTATATTAGTAGATACAAGGTATTAGTAAGAGCAGCTACAAAGATCCTCTGTAAATAAAATTGCAATTGTCTTTCGGAATCACAAACATTAATTTTGATTTAAAATCACCGTTCCGATATGGAACATCACAAGACTGCCGATCAAAGGTCGACTTTAACAGAAGCTACAGCATTTAGGGTAACATCATGCATTTTGTATTAGAATTGTAACAACATCTATGGCTCGCCACCAATTAGGAACGACACCCTCGTTGGTTTAGCCCAGCGTCGTACTAATGTAATCGTGTGGTGAGACGGTGTCAAATCATTGCAATAATTGATGCAATTAGAAACGCGCCATGCTCATGTTTCGGGTTATATTGACACTTGTCACTGCGGTTAGTTACTATAGGCAATATGTAACATGTTGACATTGTCCATGTGCGGTGAAATTTTCGTGAAAGATACAAGCAAAGCGTAATGACTCTTTGAAGCGCAATGTGATGTACTCCAGTACTTGAACTAAGAAATGCGTATCGTAAAATTAATTACATAACAGTGTTAACATGTCACTTCTCTTTTGAGTATTAAAAAAAACTATAATGACATCCATTGTGTACTTTAAATTAGAGTTAACGTTTATGTAGATTTTCATTTAATTCAGCTGCTAACTAATGTAATCATAGCCGTATACTCTCGGAAATCCCATCTCTCACCGTACGCCATCATAAAGCCTCCCCCTCCCGCCCCCTTCCCATGTAACATCCAGGTGTCCGATGTATCGCATATTATCATGGCAATAAATCAACTCGTGCCGTTTACTTCAGGAAACATTATCGTCATAGACGTGCGAGCGGCGAGAGATGTCATGTATGTTCCAAGAGATTTGATTTGTAACTTTTTCATAAAATCTATTCAGCTTACTAACATTTACATATTACACATCTGAAAAGAATGTGTACACCGTCAATCAACAAAAAAAATGTTAGTCATAAATGTCACAATTCTGAATGTGTATCGTTTATTTCCATATAAGTGTTTTTGTACTATGATATATATGTAGTATATTTGTATTCATTTAATTATGTATTTGTATACATTAAATTATGTTCCTTCTGCGAAGTGTATTGAGTGGTCCAATGTATAGCAAGATAATGACATAGCAATCCCTATTTCGTTACAGAGATCCTTGACGTGTGACATATTACGTTCAGAAAACTTGTAATGATGGCAATCGCTTCTGTTGAAAACTGATGAATATGATCTTTATTGTAGTTTTTTTATAAAATAATGTGTATAAAATTAGTGCCTAAAGTTTTTTTTACTAAAGAACTAAAGAAAAGTTTACATTTTTTACTAAAGAAGTGTTATGTTTATTGTGAAGTAATTATCCAAAAACGGTAGTGTAATTGTATTCAATGTCCATGTACTCGTATCAATATCTCTTATTAGATAATTTTTATTTGCCTCATATTTTCAAAAAGATTATCATGTGACCATACATATGTTATAATTTTCTTTATTGTCTATATTTTATGTAATCGTGGCTATAATTCAAGCACATGGCGTTTCCTCTCCGTTAGGAAATGTCAAGTGTTACCGCACTAGCAGGAAACGGCTTGTGAGGCTAATTGCCGAACATTACGGGGGTGTTGCTGGGCATTATCCTGGCACCTAACATTTTCATTATGTTCTTATGTTAAATGAAAATGACGGGTTTTTGGAATTTATTATGCGTAAGCGTTATGTATTTTCGTTTTATAAATTATACCTACTTTTTAAATCCGTAAAGAGAAAATCTATGAGAATATTAGTTTGTTTATTATAAAAGATATGTAAGTACCTCATAACAAATTTCTGACAACTTTCTCACTAAAGAAATATGATATGGCACTTATAAATTGATAAGGCTTTCTTCACCCTGAATCGATAATATGTGACTGTAATAATTATTTTTTAACAGGAGTATATATTTCCTTATTCTACCCTAATATGTTGGATGTATCAAACCACGCTCCAGCAGTGTCCAGCTAAGTGATGTGTTACTAGAGATTGGAATACCTACAGTCTAATGCGCAATTTATGTGGCCGTTGCGGTCCGATAGTGCGCTCCGAGCATCAGGTGAAGCGATTTGGATTGTCAATGCTTCCGATGCGGCCACCGGACTTAGGTATATTGATCGGCGCACTTGTAAGATTAATGGACATATACATACACATTGTGTAGTAGTAAACCTATTACATAATCATCATCTACGCTGGCTGCTTCGTTGGTCGTGTTGGTTGCAAGTGCGACTGCCGATCGGGGTGTCCTTGGTTCGATTCCCGGGTCGAGCACTACTAAAATTTTCTAATTTAGATTTTCTAGTAGTGGCTCGGAGTCTGGATATGTTCCCGATGCACGGCAATAGGCTCACCACTTATTCCATAGTGGGACGTAAACGGAACTGATGAAACCTGGGAATGTTCTACATTCCTTTGCCTACCTCTTCGGGGATTACAGGCGTGATGTTACGTTACAAGTACAGACTATTCGTTACTTGCAAAATACAGAAACACTTTTCAATAGAAGTAAACGATACAATTTCCCAGTGAACCAACGCACGACGTGCGAATAAAGTGATTGGCAGATTGACAGATAAATTGCTATACGAAGATACGTAGGATTTCTGCAACTGAAGCGATTGACTTCCTGTAATTTTAATGTGGAATGAAATTGCTGGGAACAAATTTAAATTACTCCTTGAAATTTTGTTATCATACATTTGCACTTCTTTCCTCGATTGACGTAAATTTCTGCGGAATTACGGCTGTATTTATATATATACATACTTGTATTTGGCGGTAACCAGTAGTGCTTACGCAGTTTGCCTCTACGTCTCTCAAATTGAAGCGCGTTAATTAGGGCCCATAATCAAAATCGGAATTCGAAATTGCTCCTTTAAATCTTGCGATTTTTAAGTTCTTTTTAACTCGTTCTGAAGCAGTTGAGATGTAAATGATTAGTTACAATGTGACAGAGTTCATATTAGATTTTTATGTATGGCAATTACAGGTTTGCGTTATTTTTATTTAGTGACAATTTGAAACTTTGTATTAACAAACAATGTGATTTTTACTGTCTTTAATAGTATGTTTTCGACACATTAGTATCCATGTCCCAACGTAACAGATGTTCAAACACAAGAAAATCTATGACTAAGACTTAAACCGGCTAGACTCGAGTGTTTCTTTTCGGGGTGACCCGACTAACTTCGGACCTATATGAGAAAAAAATACACGTGAGTCTAGCCGGCTTAATTCTTAGTCATGTGTAACACTCACGAAACATTTACCAATAAGAAAGTATATATAACAAAGAGTACGTGTACGTACGAAGGCCTTGGTAATTCCTGAATGAATGATTGTCCTAACTGGATCAGCAAAATGCCCTGCGGCTCATTTTATGTTTTGGATTTTATTATATAAACGTAAACGTAACATCACGCCTGTAAACCCTGAAGAGAAAGGCAGAAGGATATTTTATTAAATAAAAAACGTAACCGCTCAATAAATAAAAAAGGAACGTTACTTCTGTCTCTTAGTGAAGGTTGGCCAAATGATATGGTAGCGCTCGAGCTTAAAGTTGGACATGGGTGATTAGTCGGGCTAGATATTTCGATGACTATGATCTTGTGTCTAATTTTTATTTTGATTCGTCAAGATTGCGTCATTACAATGAACATCCAAAACTGACCGATGTTAATCAACACTTTTATCTTTCCACTGGTAGGCACAGGTGTCATTATAGAATAAAAAATTATCGTCTTTTTACTGTCGCTTACTATTTTTGAAGTATAACAGTGTACCTATTTACTATCTTATTAAATAATTAATTTAATTCTACTGTTGTTCGTTTATTGAATTAACTAAAACTATACGCCTAATAAAACAATATCGAGAATAATATCGGCATATGCTAATATTATGTACACAACACAGACCCCCCAAAATACCAGTGTCTAAATTCCTATCTTATAGATCGTTTGCAACGAAATAAACTGATTTGCCCATAAACTTAAACCTATTTTGTTTTTTAAGAAATTTGGTGTGGCGATAAATTATTATCGGACGCACGATTTAAAATACTTTTTATTGCGTACAGTACGAAAGTTAATATGAAACTGAATTAGGCAAAAACGGGAACTACACTTATTATAACATATGTATATTAATGTATAAGCAGGCTACCTTTTATTTCGCGAAGGCCTCATTGTATAGGAATATATAAAATAGTCTCTGAAATCACCTGTCTATAAATATTGGGGTGAGCATTTATTATTACAATATTATTGATGAATAAATTTTATTAAATGAATCGTTTAGTAGCAATGAAATGATAAAATTGGCTTTGAACACAGAAACATTCAATTGTCCATTGTTTACCGCCGGCGCTCAGAGAAACGGTCGAGTGATGGCTAGTATCAAATAATCTACATACATACACATTAATTCATTTTCTTGCATGTCTCCGCTCCAATTAGTCTCTCTCTCTCCTCCCAATGTTCTTCGTTATGCGCAAAGTGGATTCCTTTGTCAGGGCTAATTGCTCATTTACTAGTATTTTTTTGTTTGGTCATATTTGGCTCATTTTAATAATTTCCAACGTAAATTAACGTCCTTTTGATTTCGTAAAATATTTCAGACGTTTATTAACCGTCGCCGGCGTCATTGTTTCTTTTATTACAAGACGCTTGGGAAAGCAGGGCCCAATCATTCTCCGTTTTGTATTATTATTTTGTTTTGTATATATTGTGTGTCCGTAGTGCGATTAAACTTCTGTATTTTTGATCTGAAATTATTATTATTGTTTTGATAGCAATTTAATCTTACAGGTCGCGAAGACGATGATAGTGTGAGAAAAAATAAATCTTTTGTCGTACTGTTTTCAACTAAAGCATTGAAATGCTAATCCTGAAAGATAAGGGAGAAGATCGATTATATTACAAACAAACTTTCCACTCGCAAGTAGGGGTAGTTGAACATTTCACTGGAGGCGGATTTGTGGTGTTCGTTTTATTCGGCATTCGAAGTATTAAACACAGTTCAACAGATCGAAACGAATTTACCCTTTTTTTTGTTTGAACATTTCTTTGTAAAATATACAAATATACTTACCGTTAATCTAAGAATCACTGGGTGTGACGCTTACAAGCGGCTTGAAGAAGATTAATTGAGGAAAGATTACAAGTATGCACTAGTCATTCAATCATGTGTCTTAGTTTTATTAAGACTTCATATTGTTCAAATAATTAATTTTATTATTTAGTACTCATGTGAACGTGAAATAACACTTCATTATAGTTTCCTTGAACCAGTTTCTTTGTTATATTTGTACCTTTAATGAAAGATTTCACTTTGTTAAATAGAGACAAAAGGTAAAAAAAACTTTGCTATATTTTTGTATTTTTAATATTTTTATATACTTTCTTGTCATTTTAATTTTTGTCATTCTACTACTATTTTTTATATGTGTCTTAATGGAAAGATATGTTTACAATTTTATCAGTATCATAATTAATTATATTAATTATCTCAAAAATTTTACGACTACAAATTCCATAACTATAACCACGCTTGTGTTTTACTGTTATCTTCCAATACTAAATCCTTTCATATACTCATAGGTAGTCAGTCTATTATCCCCAATATTTCCTTCCCTCCGCCGCATTAGTAGTAAAAGCAGTATCGTTTGTAAAATTGCGGTCACATCTATTTCGCATTTGTAAAGTATTGCCGGATCCAGCCGTTTCCAGCTTATAGCTTCTAGCCCCTTGTTAGGGGTTAATCCTCTTTTCGAATTTATCCAATTGGTATATATCATTTGATGTTAGTAGTATATTGGCATAATGATTTGTGGTCTACTCCAATTGTACTTTGATTAATGCTTTTATTTATATAACTATTAAATATAAGATTTTTACATTACATTTGTGTAGTAAATGAAACGTTACTCTATAAAAAAATTAAGGTACGAATGTCGTCCTTTTTATATTAACTGAATTAAAGTGACTTTGTGGAGAGTTCGCACTTTTTCTGATTCTCAGGAAACTCCCCTGTTCAGGCTCCTTTGTTGCCACTTAATTCTTTTTCGACCGGTAGAAGTTTAGCGGTCGCGTTAAAATAAAAGTCCAATGTTTTTTCCTCTGCCTTCAAACGGTATCGTTGTTGATTTTGGTTCATTAAGCATAAACGATGGTCGTTTTTCCCGAATAAAGTGTTCCTCGCGTTCTAAAGTCGCTGATATTGTTTTGCTCATCTTCGTTAAATTTGACGCTTCTTATAGTATTTGTTTTAAAAAACGTCTTTTTCTTTGCATTCAACGTTTTATTTTTGTTATTGTTGCAAAGTTGATGAATAAGTGAAAGGAGACAATCGATTAGAAGTTCATGACTTGTATTTTTGCCACAACATCAAGTTCATGATGAAATTAACACTATTTATCATCATCAGCCTATTGCAGTCCACTGTAGATCTAAGACCTTCCCTGAGGACTTGTTAACTCCGCATCAGCGCATTGATAAATAACAATGAAATAGTATGTAACACATACTACTGAAAACAAGTGTACAGTTTTTGATATATTTCTGAGTATAATTAATTGGCTTACATTTAACTAACTTCATTTATAACCATTGTATTCCGAAGGGTTATCAATTTTAACAGGTCGATTTAGTTTAATATATGTGCACGTCGTATATTCCCCGCAAATAGCTCAGACAATGCGGTAATAGAATTCCTGAGCTTAAACAATTAGGAATCGAGTCATTTGCTGCTTGTAACTCGAATCATCACTAATTACTTTCGCAAATGCACGCGACATTTAATTGTTTGTCCTGCACCGCCTCTCGTAAAACACAACTAATGTTGTCGTCGTTCAAGCTGTTACGTACGGTTTTACTTCGCCAGAGGTTTTTAATTCGTGTGAACTAGTTTGCTGTCATTCGAACCAAATGTTGGATGGTTCGTACTGTCTAATGTCGATTCATTCTTGTTCTGTATATCGGTTGAATTCAATTATTGTTGTTCTTTATAAAAACATTTAGAACATGATAGACAAAAATGAAAATAATAGACAGATTTACAAAAGACATTTGATAATTTTTTCAAGATAATTTGTTACTTTATAAAAATGAATTATTGCTATATATTTTTGAAGGTTTTATATTGCTATTAAAAATAATATCATGCTATATTAAGCACGCATTTACCGAAAACAACAATTTTCAGTGCAAAAAATATTCTACAGCTTTAACAAACAACATTTTAATTAGACCTAAACTGTGTTTTACGAAATTTACACATTTGTATTAAAAATATTACATACATAGTAGAGCCGAACATTTTAGGTGGAATTCGATACAAACCATATCATGTCTCAGATGCATGCGCGTTGGTTCACATTGCTGCGATGCCTTGCGCATATTCAATTAAAATATTGTGTTACACAAACACATTGTAACTGTAACATATACAAGTAATGAGAGCACAAAATCAGTTTATTCTTTTAGTGTGAATTTTGAAATTACTATGTCAACAACAATTTAGATAATTCTCATGATGATGCCTCCAATGGTATTCAGATACCATTGAAGTAGTTGTATGAGTACAATTTACTAGTCAATACTAATATAAGACAATTCAATAATGATTCCCGGGTCGGGCACTATAGGATTTTTCTAATTTAGATTTTCTAATAGTGGTTCGGAGTTTGGATTTTTGCCCGGTGCATGGAAATAGGCTCGCCACCTATGCCATAGTTGGACGTAAACGTAACTGGTGAAACGTGTGAGTATACTACACTCCTCTGCCTACCTCTTCGGGTATAATAGGCGTCATGTTACGTTTTTACGTTTACGTTTACGTTTCAGTAATTATGCTTCATTGTTGTTAAGCATCCTACGCTAAGAAACATAACTTTTATTTCATTACCATAAGTGTACTTCTACTATGACTTAGGCATTTGATCATATCCAATTCGATGCGACTACGCTGAGATATAAACTAGATGAAATGAAAATATGAAATATTCACACGAATTAGCACATCATCAATGAAAGCCTTCTCGAAATGTGGAAATGTAATCGCGCGGCAAATTCACCGCGTGTGCAACGTACTGTGAGTTCAAAGATGCAGCTCCGCCGCAAAATCTACCTACATACGTGGAACTCCCGCTATCGGCACTCTATCCAATCCGGTGACCCCATTTGAAATTCGAACGATCGAAATTTAAATCTCCTCCAGATTCAAATTACCATTGTTTCTTTATATGGCGAATAGAATGTTTCGTTTTGTCCAGTGGCCAGCGAGCTAAGTGTCAGTGTAGGTTTTTGTATCAGCGTTGTTTTATTGCAACGATGGAAATTTGCTTTTTCAACATTTCTTGCGAAGCGCTCTTTTCTCTGGCTTGCACAATTAATCTCCCCTTTAGTGTTTCTGGTCGCAATGAAATTTCTCCTCATGTTTTTGTTTTGTCCGAGGACTAAGTACCAGAGTAATGAAAGCAATTTCGCGTTTCTTCACTGTTTTATGCAACTGTGTTTATTTTATTGTTGGTTGCAAGGTTCTAACCTTTCGTGTCTGTTAGTGCAGAAATATGTAAACCTGCTTTCAATGCTTTGAAAAATATTACAAGACTTCAATATTGGTAATCAGATTTAAACGTAAAAACGGAACGGCACGCCTGTGGTCCCCGAGTAGTTATTCTTAGGTTCGTAGAAGACTGC
>DWDU01004674.1:0-10556 GCA_018245575.1 Jemadia suekentonmiller | reverse complement strand
AATAATCAATTTTAAACTGAGCACACCAAACAAACTGTTCATCTTTAAATCTGGAACACGATACAATAAACAATATAATGTAAGTCCCACTTTATCCAACACAAAATTCACTTTGAAAATAGTGCTCAGATGCAAAACGACATCGATCCAAAATTTGTAAGATGCAAATCCGCTTCTGCCACTTTCAGCCAACCAGAAGTTGCTATTTCAAATTTTGCAAGATGGCGAATCAGTTTGCTTTTCTTAGAAAGTTTACTGCAACTAGGCTTGTCGTTCTATGTGATTTCTAATAATCTATGGGGGTTATGAAAGAAAATATAAAACATTCTGGTATGCGACGATCCCGGAAACCTTTGGGAAATCATGGCACAAAATTAATTGATATGCAGGAAAACACTGGAATATATCAAACATTTTACTAGTATTTTTTCCGTTACGGTACGGTTTTCAAAAACATTCGTAGAGTTGCAGAAATTTACAAAAAAATTGGAGGACTAGTCAAAGAAAAAATAGGTGGAGATCATGTGTCGCATAAAATTGTATACAAATTGTATGAAGTAAAAAACTTCACAGAATCTTTTAAATGACTGAATCTCACTATTTCCTTTCAGATACACAGAGAAAATATCTGGATTCCATAATAAATATTTAAAAAATGTATAATCAACAAGTGGAGAATCCAGTCAAATTGTTATTCTAGAAGAAATTAGAAGTTATAATTCTCAAAATACAAAGAATCAATAGTTTTGTCAATACATGTTTTAATTGCAATTAGTATCTAAGTCATTGATATTTTTTGATATTTATCAAATAAAATAGAAAGACAAAAAATTCGTTTCGATCCGAAGTAATGAAAAACAAGTAATGAAAAACAAAGATGCTTCAGTCCATTGTTCAAAAGCAAAAACGTCTTAGTCCTAAACTATTTATAAATTATTATGAAACAATTTAATCTTCTTGCTTCTCCTTAACATCATCTAAATCATAAGTTGCAATTAATGTACCAATACCAGAATTCTGAAAAAATAACACTTAACCCGTAGGAGAAAATCACAAATAACTCAGTTTACATGTTTTGTAATTGAAGTATTTTTGCTTTTATACCCTCATATATAGTATATATATTTAAATGTATTTATATAATAGGACATAATGGCGTAGGCGGCTTTTATCACGAAACAAACAATTTATATTCAATAAAATTCAAAATCTTTTATCGTCACCTATATTTATTTACCGATATTTTTCAGCAACAGTGTACAACACTGTTATTATGAACATAAGAGAAATAGTATGTCCAAATGTTTTGGTACTTTAAAATCAAACAATAATTTTTATTAATCTATCACGTCTTTTCATTATACAACTTTGTAAATAGTGAAGCAACATATTTTCTTACACACTCGTTCATTTTGTTTATGTTTGTGACGAGTTCTATATATTGACATAATTATACAGTTAAGATGTCTGTCTGTCGCCAGTTCTGCCGGCTCGTCATTGTGTCCGTGGTGACTTACTTGCGTCAGTTTCTGCGAGAGGCTGTGGATCTTATCCTCGACGTGTTCGCGCGACGCCATCGCCTAGCCACACACGACTCATTACTGACAATACTCGCAAGCCACCTTCATGCTTCCGTCTCGTTGTGACCGTACGCGCCTTTTGGGGCCATTCTCTTATTCCTCTCTTTGTTATATGCATTACGTAAGTTTTATCCAGTTTATTTTATAAGAAATAAACTATTATAATTGAACAGAATTTAAGTAGTGAAGTTTAACGAACAAAAATTTGACACGACGATGCGTCCGACCACAACAAGGACGTTTCCAGCTTACATAATAAATAGAGAAATAAAAACAATACACAAGTATATAAACAGGGATGATAGACATCTTACATACGAAGAGTATACAGATGAAGCACCAACCGCTGGCGGCCTCTAGACCGCGTCCTACACCAACGAACATAGCCCGCGCGTCTCTAACCTCCGCTACATACAACATATAAAGCGTTCAACTGATGGGGAATATTGATGCGGTATGATAAGCTGGACATGGCCAAGAGGAACTACAACCCTCGAACACAACATGGCGATGAGCGTGAACGGATTCTACAACCGTAACCAGGTTTAGCTACGCATCCCATCCGGCGAGCGCCTGTCCCTTTTACCTCTTTCAGCTGCGCGTCGAGTAGTTTGACTTGAACCTCGTATGTCTCTTCCCTTTGCGTCGCCTGCGATTATCATTCGTTAACGTAATAACACAAAACAACGACAACGTTAACTCCATGCAGAGTCACACAGTGGGCAGCGTTCTAGGACGTTTTCTACACCACTTACATTTCCAACACTGCGGAAACACCATTCGTGACGATGGTGATAATATAATGGTAACACTAAAAGCTATGTTACAACGTAAACGTGTTATGTTAAACATACAGAAAAAACTAAAACAGTAAAGTCGAAAAAAAAACAGGAGAAACAACAGTAACAGACGCACTACGACGTTCCAGGCCTTGTTTATCATGAAACATTTATATATATATATATAGTGACTTTATTACAAAATTCATAGTTACTATTAATAGTAGTGATGGTAATTTATGTTTGGCACATGATAATCAGGGCGTAGAAGCTACACTAAAGGGTGTGTGCGAAAGAATGCAGTTAGGCAAGCGTACAAAACACTTGCGAAATAAACCGATGTCGTTCGCATTCACACCTCCTTTAGACGGGTGGTGAGTGTTTTGATCTGATTTTTGTACTCCTCTTCACGTTGGTTGGCCTGTATAAAACGGTACCAATTAAAATACTCTATTATTATTAAGCCTCCTAAATTTCGAAATTTTTCAAACTCCAAACCCTGCAGTTCCTTTTAATATATTTCTATGTATATCAATATTAGAATCATCTATTGATATGTTGGTTGGTGCATCATTCAAAAAATCCTGGCGTTAAATGATAATGTATTTAAAATAAGGCTAGCATGGGATGCCTTTTCAATATTTAGCAAGACCGAATAGCCAAAATCTAGCTATGTATGGCCTTATGATTAACATTTTCTAGCTCTTATTTGGTTCTGTAGTTCCTCAATTACTTGGTATACTTCTATAATTTATTTTCTTGGTAGTTTAGGGATTGTTAAGCATTCATACAAACATACCTTCTCCTCAGAGACTTCCAGGGATTTCAAGTTGTTACCGACTACACGGAGTTCCTCCTCAAGCTCGACGATTTTACTGAAAATTTAAAGGTGACAATCAATTTCCACTGAACTTCAATATGTTTATTTATAAATTTGAGTATGTACTCAAAATATTTACACATAAATTGTGTAAATTCACTTTAAGTCACATTACGCCTTAAATTCGGCGACAAAGATTTGTGTCTATCAAAATCTTGAAATTAAATATTTTAGTTGCTATATCCGTTTCTACAACATATATCAATGTAATATACATCCTCAATAATTGTTGTTGAACAAAACCAATTTATTTCATATCTGCTTTTAAAAATAATTACTTGTATCGTTTTTAAATTTGGATTTTAAATTTTCATACCATCAATAACAATAAAATACAAGCTTTATAAATTATAATAATTGTAGTCATAAACGATACGGTTGCAACAGTATAGCATCAATCAATCAATCATAGTCTATTACTGGACCGACCTAAATTCTTGCCCTTTTGGGCGGTAGTTTCGACTGATCTTAATATTACGGTGCATATATTAGTATGGAAGAAGCATGTGCCTGTTATCAATATAACGAAGCTGTTTCGCCTGTTGATAACAACAGCTAATATTGGTATAATAATACAATAAATTGCATACATCTCGTACGATACTGTTGTGTAAAATAAGCTATCAACATTTACATGCAATAGGTAATTCACTATCGATTCCCGGCGATTCGCTAGTTCCTAGTACTAGTAATACGATTATTAGATCTAAAACGATTCTCGAATCACCGGTAAAATCGATATTGAGTATTCAATTACATAAACGAAAATTCTTTATTCAACTCAACTCAGATTCACTGCTGGACTTCAGATTACCCTTACGCTTGTGTGATATGTCATTGACATCATGAGTGACATCATTGTTGATTTATCTAGTCTTCCAAGTATACGAAGATTCTTATCAAGTCGGATTCCAATTAATGTCAGTTAGATTGGGTATTTTTAAATATTGCTAATACCTTGATACTCATTTTATAATTGTTTTTTATTAATAATAACTGTCATAGAGTAACAGGTAAAACTTAAGTAGGATAAACTTTCGATTGAATATTAAGTAATATCGAGTCGAGCAGTGAACCCTTATGAAGCGCCCCGTCGCTGTCGACGAGCCTGCACGGAGGCCGGCGGCGACGTACTCACCAGTCGCTCTGCTCGGCGCGCTCCTCGGCCCTCTCGAGGTCCTGCTCCATCATGACGAGCTTGCGCGCCACCTACCGCCCGCCGAGCGTTAGTACACGCCCACGCACACACACACAACACACACTAAACTACCACTCGCCGCCCGCGCCGCTCTCGACATTACGCTTCCACGTTGCAGTGCAGTGCCAAGCTACATTACTGTGCTTCGCGCCACGAACTTACGTTACCGAGATCACGTTACTCTATGTTGTGCGATTTGCTGCGTATCGCGATTTGTGCGTGGGTTGTGAGCAAGGAATGGGATATAGGGATAGGTTAAGTACGGATACTGTTAATGTCACCGAGCAAAGTGTCAGTGCCGCAGTTCATTGGGGACAGCGGATCGATCGATCGCAACTGTCTATCTCACCATTCGATCGCTCGAGTGACGAGACAGTTCTCAGCGCAATAGTATTCTCACAGTCACAACGTTAACTGCATCAACACCGGGCGCTTCGCTGTTAAAATAAAGAGCGAGGAGACAAGCAACAAATACAAAATTTGCGTCAAAAAAAAGTGGGCAGGGATCACACAAAGCGGGCAGTCGAGAGCGGCGTCAGAACTCACAAGTAAATACAAACGAGGGTTGTCCCAAAACATTTAGCTCTAAAATTTAACTTCTGTAAAATTGAAAAAACAAAGAAAAAAAAGTATCTAAGTGCTATCTAGTGCGTTATCGTTATCGTTATGTGATGTGTGCGCTTGCATATGTGCGGCACGCATACGGCCAGTAATTCTGGTGTAATGCGGTGCATATCTGAAAACGAAAATTGCCCTATACCACACATATTTCCTGGCAACCTAGCCTACAGGCACGCTCATGTGGATACACACACTGAAGACGAGAGTTAAGTCGACACATGGACATGATAGTTAACATAGAGAAATATCCATGAGATGGGGCAACCCTTGTTTTGTAGTTGGACAATAACAGGAGAGCCATGTTTGCCTCGATCGGCCGCAAACATCACTTCCTGGTACCGCCTTATAATTAACAACATTGCCCGTTCAACGGTTGGATTGAGCGGGCAACGCTAAATGTTATGGCAGATGCAAAATAAAATAATAAAAAAAAAAGAGAAACAAATATAACGCCGCATCCTTCTCAGGCTCGAATCTCGCGCGGACGACCTAGAAACGGACATGCAATAAAAAAATAACAGTGAGCGCCGATGTTAGAAATACCAATGTAGGTAAATCGGGTTATAGTGCGGCGATGTTAAGAATGCAAATGAACAACCATGCAGAACGGTGACGAAAACTTGCAAAACTGAGCCTTACGGACGCGACTATACCGTTCGGTATTGTCTGAAATGCCAATGAAGGAATTTATGATTCCATATACAAATATGTAGGACGAATAGAGAAAATTTCATTCTGGCATACGACAATATCGAACGTCTGTGCGGCCCTTACGGCGAAATACAATGGAAACCTACGATTCACCGGACTCAGCGCGCTCCTCCGCACGCTCCAAGTCAGCCTCGACCATGGCCAGCTTACGAGCCACCTGGAGACACCACACAACAAGCTCACAATATTTCCTTCGACATCAGCATAATGAAAATTACAAAAAAAAAAACTCAACTGTTACAATGGCATTTATCAATCTTGAGCAAAGCAACTGCACCCTTCATTTATGGCAACACAACTTATGTAACGACATATGCGAGGCAGGGACTCGTTATACCATTTTTGGCAAAGAACCGCAAGATCGGGCACGAAACGACTCCATGTTGGGCCGTTGACTTTTAAAACTGCCTTCACTGCGCAGGGTCACATGTCAGGGGAATTAGGACAGTAATATTGACACCATCTGGCCATACATGTTCCACTTTTCGATTCACACCACACTGCCGAATGGCCAATCGAAGGTGAGAATAGGTATAATTTATCTTATCTGGCGAAAGATAAAATACCATTGCCATAGGATTACAAGGATGTAACAATTGAACAGCAGTACAATTTTTAAAGTAACCGAATCATGCTACATATAAACGACAATATCAGAACGAAGTTAGCACAAGTATCTGATCCGCTGGATGGACGTTTCGTTAGTTGCAATCACACAATCGAGGAACATAAACAAATTTATCGGGTTATTTGTATTAGTGTTCGCGGTAAGATATTTATAGAAGAGACGAGAAGGAAAACGTTTCATCAACATTTTACAATTATTATGACAACAAATGCAGAGTTTAAATTACGGGATTGATGAGAATTAAATAGGGGGAGGAGACACTCGAAAAGAAAAACTTGGTCACGCACATTTAATGGGATTTCAATCAGAAGATGTCACACAATATGCAATAAGATTGATGGATTCATTGGAAGAGATAAGCGAGACAAGCAAAAACCAAACGACATCGACACCCTCAAAGACCTCATCGTATTTCTTGTCGGCTTCCTCCGCGAGGAATCTGGCCTCCTTCAGCTGATTCTCCAGGGCGTCCATGCGCTCCTCATCGGCGAGAGACCTGTTCTCCAGAACCTTGCGGGCACTGGTGAACCCGAGAACATTACAATTCAATATAACATGATACAATATCGTTTCGAATGATATATATACAGATCAAGGGTAACCCAGGAGGAGAGTTATAGAGAGACATGCACAAGAACGACACACAAAACGGCGAAGGACATGTAAAGCGGCACGCAACTTGTATCAACATATCACTGAAAAAAAGACACTTTATCATTGAAACTAGTAACACTTACGAGCTCTTTGTAATCACGACAAACAACAATGGGTTAAACACCCAATATTGTTCTAATGATCGAAAACAAATCAAGTACCCTCAATACAATGCGGTTATCTTGATTTGTTTTTAATTATAGCCAGTGAACTTCGTATCGCATTGACAGTTGAGAAACAACGATTCATTTTGAGCAATGAATAGAAACTTCTCGAACAATCATTTCAACTTTAAAGTAGTTTACGTGATAACTAGAGAAACCAAAAACAACTAGTTTCCACATAATATCGCAAACAACTTCAAAACTGAACTGGCTTAATGCTAAATACACGAACATTGTTAAATCTTAAGTTACTGCACGTACGTGAGGTATGTAGGAGTAGTAACTCGATTAGCATCGTTACAATAGCGGTGATGTAACACTGGAAAAATTACTGCGATACCGAGATTGATACGAAGATGTATCATTTAAGACGTGGAGATGTAACATTTAAGATGTTGCTATGTGGTGTTATTACCTAACGCGCCCATTGGTGACCTTCGCTCACAAACAGATAAACAAGGCGACCGCGCCACGCGCAAGTTAAAGTTTATTGCAACCCGATCCCCCGCGTATTGCGTTACACGTTAATGATCATTGTAGCTAATTTCATGCTACCGGTGGCGCCGGCTGTATCCGGCCGCCTGGCGAGCGTTGCCAAACAACAAAAACTTAGTATGCACGAGCATAGCAACAATTCGTTAGAAAAACTTCGCGTCTAAGACCTACCCTCAATACGTACATTAACTATAAAGAATATTCAAGTAGAACAGGCGCAGAGTAAGAGAGTTAAAAGAAAGAACAATCCAGAACGTCTATCGTCTATAGATGGGATTCGATTGATAAGTCAGTTCACGTTATTAGACAAGGATAGCGTACCTTCCCCCCCCCCTCGCGTTCTGCCCTCTCACTTTCGAAAGCCGTAACGGGATTTCCAGTGCCCTGTTCTACCTAAATATTCCTACTGGTTGTTACGTTTCACGAAGGCGCGTATATTGCTCGGTGTGTATGCAAATAGCAAGCTTTCTTGCTCTATCTATCTATGTCTGTCATCCTCTAAACTATCTCTATAGAGATAACAATACGCTATGTATCGCGTTCGTGAAATGCAACCAACGTTGCTTGTATCCAACATCACAAGCGTTCACCTCCTCATATTTCTTGTCGGACTCCTCGGCGATGAGCTTGGCCTGGGCCAGCTGGGCCTCCAAGATGGCGACGCGGTCGTCCTCCATGTTGGTTCGGTTCTCCAGCGCCTTGCGTATTCTGGTTAGTGCGGGGCCAAACACATGCGTGTTATATAACAACATTGATACACGTTAAAGTATGAGTTCTTGTTTTTCGGATGACGTTTCACACAACACATATAATATATAGGTATATATACCTAGTGTACGTAAAGAGAGCTCTTCTTATTAGTATTACTAGTATTATTCTTGTTCCAATTGATTCTTTGTGTTACTTTTCAAGTTAACTCCGTATTACTTATTTGAGTATGCCCCGTCTCATTTCGGGAGAAGTATTTTGAACGTGGAGTGTTTAATGTCAATGTAAATAGAACAGCGAAGAGCTCCCTTCATTAAATACAATTTAGGAGAATAAAAAAAAAGTTGTGATTGTAGTAAAAACGAAATGTGATCTACAGATAATTTTAGAACAGAAAACAGGAGAAAAACGTCAGAAAAAAATCAGGGATTTGTACTTTCAAAATATTGTGGTTATAGGCGAAATTAAAAAATCATGCACACAATTTAAAAAATGATAAAAAAATATCTTAAGACGTAAAATTTCTCGAGAAAAATATCAAAGTATCAAAACGAGACGACCACGCTATACTACACTAAACAGGTAAACAATTATTGCGATAATTTCTATCAAATAGATCGACTGTTGTATATAGTAAGCATTTTTTATGGATTCAAACATACCTAAATGGTACTTACTATATACCCTACATTTTATAAGATCATCATCATCATCGTTATAAACGGATTTATCTTTATTCCCGCCATTCGTGACGTGTTACTACACTAACGCACGCTATGGCAAAAAAGTGTATCTCTTAGCGGTTGCGGCCAGTAGGAATAATAATACCAAGATTACCAAGATGTATCCATCCATCTATATTTCATTTTTCTAGTCACCGGGACATCCGTTATCTTTTACCGAATCTATTTCACCGTGCGTTATTTGAAATAAAGGACACGTTCCAATTTTAAATGTAAAATCATTTACCTACCCAACAATTTATTTACCACCAATATTAAAATTTGCACGCGACACTAAACCACTAAACTACACTAATGCTTGAACTGACCTTTCCTACATGTGTTATATAACGTGGAAGTCTGATTTACATATTTCTAATGTTGTTTGAATATGTGGCATATGTAATTCCATAACTAATTTCGTAATTACAATCATAAAATTTACCACCTATGGCTACCTTCAATGAATTATGTATGTAATCTAAAATTTATTTGGAGATTACGACGCAAATTTTTGTAAAATAAAATAAAAAACAATTTGTATTGTAGTCTATTATATAATTTTTTTAGCTTGTTTTTCCCACCCTAAACATAAATCGGTAGCCAAAAAAAACTTTATATTATGGAATAACAATAGCCTTTAAATATTTAAAATAGTGATGACGCTTTGGTGATTAAAAAACTTCACTCATTAGGACTGTACTGGTTTATTAAAGCAACGCAACAACCGACAATAATAAATAATGAAGTTGACACGACCACAAGTAACTAAGAGTCCAACCCACCAATGGATCATCACATTCAGACGTCATTGGTCATAGATCAGAACCGCCAGCTAAATAGTCTACTCGTCAGTGGATAACCACCATCGAAAGTCACTGTCATAGATCATGTAACCGTGTATACGTGTTATATTGTGTACGAACTCACCGTTCCGACTCATCGGCGGCCTGGCTGGCCTCGGCGAGCTTCGCCGTGGCGGTCGCGAGGCGCTCCTCGGACCTCTCGAGGTCCTCCTCCAACAGTTGGATACGTCGGTTGAGTGCAGCCACTTCAGACTCGGCCTGGGAGTACAACGAAAGAGCTTTTAGAATTGGCAGAGACATTTTTCTCATGTTATAATAGTCCAATTCATATTTAATATTACAAGGTGGTCTTCACTAGAGCACAAAAAATTATAAGTATTGGTGCAATTTTTCTTTTTTTGCAAATGCCTGCCTTTCAATATCTGCGTACTACCAGATGAGGTATTTGTAAGAGATTAATATATTGTATGCAGTTCAAGAGTGAAACACTGACTGGTTTTGATAGAGACTAACGAAAGTTGCCTCAACTGTAACACACAGTATAAAAGTAACAATGCCGATAGTAAACTTGCTAAAAATATCCAGTTTGATAACGACGAAAGATTTATTA
>DWDU01004673.1:0-10556 GCA_018245575.1 Jemadia suekentonmiller | reverse complement strand
CTATATTCCTCTGCCTACTTCTTCGGGAATTACCAGCGTAATGTTACGTTTCTCTTCTCAACGGCTGCAAGACAATAATATAGAACATTAAGCAATAACAAACAATAAATTACGAAACGCATAAACAGTAGAGGTGATTCTTCTATATAAATCGAGCGCCGCAGATATGATCAGCAACGACCCGCTTGGGGTCGTTAAAATTAAATTCGCATGCACCTCTGCGACGGTTTCAGTGTTTTCGCAAACAGATTAATCAGTTAATGTACGTTGTGCCTATGTTATTTACCAATGTGCATATGTGGTTTTACATTAATTTACCATACCACCTTCCTCTGTCTACCTCTTCGGGGACTACAAGCGTGATGTTGCGTTTACGATGTTTGTGACGTCTGAATAGTATATTACTTTTGATTTCTCTTAAAAGTTTGTTCTTTCGTTTCCTTCCTTGTAAATGTTTGTCGCGAACAACCGTAGTATTAATAATAATTATGTTGAGTAAATCGAGCGCGTGAGATTGTATACTCGTATAATCGGGCCCGGACCGGAATAGGTCATTACATTGAAACCGTCTTTCATACCGGCATGAATATAGCCAGCTTCTAAATCTGTTCACATTTTCGATCACTTGTTTGTTCAATACGTATACACAAATTGTGTCTTGGATAAACATGATATAGGATATTTCATACGAAGTTTTTTTTTTTTTTTCATTTTACCTTATATCTTTGTCCTTTATTAATAATGGCCTTTTTTTCTTCTAAAACTTAAGTGTGCTCAAAGAATATATCACAAGCGTAGAAGAGATAATTCCATTGATTGTATTAGAGCTTTCACTATCGGAGTTGGTTCAGTTTCAATCGTGAGATAAAATTTTTATTAATGACAACGATTTGATCTCTTGTTTCTGAAATGTTTGTCCAAGAAATTTAGTTTGCCTTAATTTTTAATTAATATATAGACATTATGAATGTCCCGTTGTTCGAGTGGTTGCGAACGCGGCTGCCGTTCGAGAGGTCCTGGGTTCGAATCCCGGGTCGGAAACTATTGGATTTTTGCTGCTTACAATTTTTTATTAAAATTTGTAATAGTGGCTTGGAGTATGAATTTGCGTTCAGTGAATTGCTATAGGCTCACCTCTTATTCCATAGTAGACAACATAGGGACATAGATAAAACTGGAAAAATGTGGAAGTGTACTACTCTCATCTGCTTATTGCTTCGGGAAATACTGGTTTGTTTATTTACACAGATTGAATATAAATCGATACACGGAATATTGTCCGTATAGGGTCGAGTTTGAAATACACTTCCCGACCCGAGCCTGTATACAGAGTGTTGTAAAAGGCGACTAAATTCGGCGCTGGCAAACCTGATACATGCTCTGGCTATATACGGGCAGCAGCGTAGGCACGGCGTGAAGCTCTGCTGTGCAATCCCCGACGCTGCATGCTGCGGTGGCCAGCGTGGGGAATATTGTCATAATCCCTCAGGAAAGGTTTATGTCCAGCAGGACTGTAATAGGTTGATGACGATGACGATGCGGAGTATGCCTAAACTTACATTTTTGCCACACAAACTTATATGCGCTGTTTTGGATCGACGTAACTGTGAATTTAACTATCGAAAACATCCTTTACTCATTGTTGCCTTTAATCAATTGTTTATTTTATATTAACAGTATCGCTCTGTATTAATAGCTTTCAGTATTAATTGTCGTGAGAAACGAAATTGAAAACGAAATTCAGTTTATTTAGTAGATTGAGTTTGAAAGATACCTATTATATGGGCTGTATTTGGGTCATTCAAATTAAAGTTTACTTTTGCCTCGACCTTTGTTTCTTCAGACAGCTTGTATACTTTAATATTTATTCAAATATATATTTAAGAAGTATTGATTAAAATGGTATAAGCAAATAAGTCTTCGAAATCGGCGTGTGAGTGTACGAAGAGTCATGTATGTATAATAAACACGCAGGTTTGAAAGGTTAGATATACTCGGAACTTGGTGTTATCTGCCTACCAGGTAGGAGGCCTAGCGTGAAAATATAACAATAATAATATTTATGAAATGGTACCTACATTACTGTACACTGTTTTCTTATTGTCTACTCTCTCTGTTATGTAAGCGAAGAGAACGTGTACTGCCGAGCAACCTGTCAACTTGTTCATACTTTATTTTCAGAATTCAGTTTTTTGTTACGTAAAATAGGTAAAATTTTACAGTAACCTGGAACTTGGCAACGATTTCCGTATCATTTTAAATTTAAATCGACTTGAATGAACTGCTTTGTATCATTAAGCAAATAACGCTAATAAAGTTAACAGTATATTCAAATACATTATGTTTATAAATATTAAGTATTTTCCGATTAGGAGGGTAATTTCAACCGCTGAATAGATTAGCAATAACACATATAAAGCAAATATAGTATTCTCGAGTAAATCATGTAGGTACGGAGATACAATCGAGGCTGGTCTGGTTTTGGTCATTAAAATGAAATTTGCTTTGATGTTACCGCGATACCGCGACACTCACTGTTCGGAAGTAGAACATACATAGGTATGGTATTCTATGTAGATTTCTATTGTGAATTATTTATCACAGACCATACAATTCCATACTTCCTCACGTTTTCAGTACTTTAAATGTATGCTGTTTACAGTTAGGATCATGTTTCTTAAGTACTCCAAATATATTTCCAATCCTTGTTGTCTTTCATGAAGTAATGTAAAACACTATGGCTTGTTGTGTCTACCGCATAATCTCACCAACACCCGGGGTTGACTGGTAGAGAATGCCATTAGGCATTAGGTTCGACCTTTGTTAGCTAAGTGGGTATAGGTTATCTAACAATAAAGAATGAATAATACAATCTTTACACGTCCCACTGTTGGCCAGGCTTCTCAAACACGCTGTTACAATGAAGCTTATGAATTACATTCACTGTTGAAAAACGAAATTGCAACATTTGTATATGCTTAGCAATATAGCAATGGTAATTAACACAACGCTACAATGTAGAAAAGATAAGTGTTAAGACCATTATTGCGATTTATGGCGATCGTATAAATTTATGGTTACGCAACAATCCTTTTATAAAGTAGCAATTGTTGTACCTATGTGTGAATTATTCATTTAAGTTTAATGGTTATATTTATGCTATAACTACAGTATATCTATGTATTAACTATGCAACGCCATACATAGAAACACAATATAGCTAATGGTGGACTTTTCATGTATTGGTAAGGTTATATACAATTATTTATTTGTTCATTTCTTAATTTGCCCAACATCTGTGACTATGTTCAATAAAACTGATTCAATGTTTAATATCATGGATGCCACGTTAGTCGTGTTGGTTGAAAGCATGATTGCCGATTTAGAGGTCCTGGATTTAAATCCTGAGTACATTGAATGGTTGGGCTATCAAATTTTATAACTTTTCTAGTAGTGGCTCGGAGTCTGTATATGTACCCGGTGTATGGCAATATTCACCACCTATTCCATAGTGGGATGTAAAAGTAACTGGTAAAATGTGGGACTGTACTACACTTCTCTGACTTCCACTTAGGGGAAATACAGGTGCGATGTTACGTTACAATATTATAATACATCTCTTCTGGCGAATGTATAAGGGCCGTTAAACTTCAGCAATTGTTATGCAATGTATAGGTAAGACAGTGTGTAATACAAACAAAATTGTGATTTTACAATTGAGTGTTCGAACTGCGATGCAATTACCGCCGAGAGCGTTTGTTTAGGATGCCCTGGATGTCTTGTTCGCGGTCGAACGTCCAACCATGTATAACCGGCTTAAACATTAAGCTGAGATTATATAAATACAGTGGGTTTTAAGTAAATTTCACGTCATTCTTTCACGATGTAGGCGCTTATATTAATATTCGAGTACACTGAGATATTTAGTATTTGGTGCCTCCTGACTACCCCGTAAGGGATGTAGCGTGACGATATCTATAATAGTAACAAATATTATTTATATTCTCGCATATTAAATTGGCCATTGAAGTGAAAGCATAAAACATTAGGTCTATTACATCGGCAAGTTTAGTTAATCTCTTTGCGGTCGACGTGGGTACAGGGGTTTTACGTGGGTCAAGAAAGCCCTATTCATTAAACTCGGTCGTTCTAGCGACTGCTCGACCAACAAGCGAGTGAGTTACAAACTGTTTGAATATAGGACACAGATTACTAGAGCATAACTGCAATTAACCGGCTTAATAAAGTCATTAGTGGACCAAGTCCAATCTACTTAGGATAGACCTCGATATCCTTGTGTTTTCAATACGAATACTACACATTATGTGTTAAATTGTACACTAATGACTACGAAATGCTTGATATAAAATAATAAATACAATGTACATGATGGTAATTAATACTATGAACAGCATAAATGTATAATTACATAATTAATAACCTTGTAGGATTTCATTGTGGCTATTTTGGTGTTAAGCGGTACAAATAAATTAATTAGTATTTATAACAGTATATGATGAATGTCCTACTGCCCTGAATGTAATGATGTACTTAGTGGGACGTCACATTATTTTGAAAACGACGTTAAATTAATAACTAATTATAACATCTTGGGATGTCTCTACAGGCAAATACATCCCATTTTAAGACTAAACACCCTGTGTTATTGTAACTACATAGATGATTGATTAACTAAATAATATACTCATAAGTATTCATTATAATATTAGAGAAAGCATTTAAAACTAATAAAACAATTAGAATCATTATTATCTCGGGTCGGGCACTATTGGAATTATCTAACTAAGATCCTCTAGTAGTATTTCGTGGTCTGGATATGTGCCCGGTGTATGGTAATAGATTCATTACCTATTCCATAGTGGAATGTACTACACTTCTCTGTTTACCTCTTCATGGATTACAGGGGAGATTTTACGTATTATTACAACGGTTAATATAGGCAGCACTCATACAGCACGGCATGACTCACGCCCCTCGCTCGTGACTCTGGTGCATAGTAAAAACTTTTTAATGACGTCAAAACAGCATGTTTGCAATCATTGCGGACGTTATACGCAAGCGGGTTTTTGAGGTACTTTATAAACTAATTAATTTGTAACACGTTACAAAAGACTGTTCACATCGAACTCGGTGATGTTATAACATTTGAGTTACCGGTTGTATTTACCGTGGATATGTGGACGTGAACCGTGTGCGTGAATACGTGAACCGTGTATATGTGTACTTGATCCGCGTACTCGTGTACGGAAACGTGTTTGACTTTATTTCGCTGGAATACTTCTTTATTATTCTATATCCTACATTCAGATGAATGGAACTTAATGGAACGTCGTTCCTTACGTATCTTGAGCCTCGGCAAAAATTGTATTGAGTAGAAATACTACATAACTCTATCTCTCACGGAAGCTTGAGTAGATTCCAACCGCATCGATACCCTTTCGAAAAAGTAGAAGTTTATCAGAAAATTTTAATTTTATTTTTATAACAGCAGTTATGAATTTTTATTATTAAATTGGTTACTTAATATCTCTGATGTGCGAACTTCGGAGAACCACCCTAGGACGGATTAATTTTACGAGAAACCTCCGAAGTCTGTTCCAAGCGAAGTAAAAATGAGAGCAGATAAGTTTCATCTTATTGATTACTTTTTACAGCCATTTCAAATTTGCAAATTTCAGGGTATGTATAATAATATAATAATTTAATAAATCGTATTAATTAGTTTTACATTAGCTGCGGTTTTAGATGTTATTATAATTTACTAAGAATTCAAAATATGATACAAAAAGTTGGCAAAATATATAACACATTCAATAGTTTTGGCTATTGTGTGTGTCATAAAGCATTGTTTAACTACTGCATCAGAAACAAACATTTTATATCATAATATCGTTTCATTAATTTTAAAATTATTATTGTTACTTATTACGCCAAGTCCCTCGCGGAGTAGGCAGACTGCATGAAATGTTAAATATTTCTATCTTTACAAACTTTCCTGCTGGCTACATTCATCATTTTTTTCATTCTTACACACCTTTTCGGAGTTTTTACAAGGTTTATAACATAGTTTTTACTGGAGTTTTTGTTTCAATTATATGTATATTAAAAGTATTGGTAAAATTGTAACACTAAACCTTGACTTTTGGAAGGAATAATTTTCAGTAAAAATATATTAATGTTTTAAATATTAGTAGCAAATGTTTAAAGAAAAAAGAGTCTGGAATGAGAGCCGAGACGTAATATTAACTTATTTAATAATTATCGTGTGCACAATTAACAAGTAGCTTTAAATGATTCCTTTTTTTACATCTTATATTATTTATTATATCCAACATGGACAATTGAACACTCATACATACATATACATAACACATAGCAAGTTTTTACAAGTCATGACGCTAACAATAACATTTTAAAGTTCCTTAAAATAACCCAATAACTATTTGAAATTGAAAAATTATTCGATATAATTTTAACCTGCTTGAAAAATTGTCTCGAACACCGTGCCTCACGGAATGCTTACGGCTTTAAAAGTACAACATAAAAATAAATTTATTTAATTACACACTATATGTTTAAGAGAACAATTGTATGAAATATACTTGAAAATGTGAAACAAATAGTTTTTATAACAGATAAACTATACATAAATTTATAACTGTTACACATAATGTTTGAAAACGGTAGCGACCAAAATAATATATATTTTTTATTCGTTGAGTATTTAAAACTTCTACATATATATTAGATACTAATGCATTTACATCATGGCAATTTACGTACATAATAATAATATCCATGAATACTTCATAAAATGAACGAATAAAAATATACAGAGTACTAATAAATATATTAAATCTTTACATACTACAATTTTTATTTGTCCAAGAATACCGTTTTCCGTATGGTGTCTTAACATCTCCATACAAGATAAAAATGCTAATCAGTTATTATTTACAGGTCTAAAAAACCAAAGTTAATTTACGTAAATAAATGATCCGAACTATCTTAAGCCTAGTATTAAACTGGAAGCACACAGAAATGGGAAATACATTTATATAAGAGTATACTTGTTCTATAACATGGAATATATTACAATAATGATCGAAACATGAAAATGTTTAAATATGTAACTTACAGTACACAGCGGTTACAGAAAAAACTAGTTACTGTGTTACTAGTAACCAGATCTCTACACAGTAACCGCTCCGAGCATAATTAGAAAAGGAAAAACGCACCGAAAATCGAAGTCCAAATAAGAACAGATGAAAAGTAACTTTATATAGGCATTATTAATTTAAGCATATGTATACCCATCATAAATTAAAAAGAATACACTAATGTCACAATGAAATGACTTAAGAGTTAATGATAACAATTCAGTTAGATTAGCTACTAATTCTATTCTGAATGCCATCGTCATAATGTATTGGTGTAGGTACGAAACTTGGAATTTACAACACAGTTGTATATTACTACTATGTACATTAAGCCTTTAAAGGATTACCAAATAATTCTCGGAAGATTATTGAGATGAGTCGCCGAACTTGGAGTATTAGTATGAATGTGCGGGAGAGTAACTAAGTTACCGAGTATGTACCTACAGAGTAAAATATGATTTAGTTCAAACATTGTCGTATTTATTTTGTTTTCTGAAAATTAATTTTAGCTATCACATATAGAAATATCTTAGGCAAAAATCAATTATCAATTCCTATTTTTTAAAACATTGTCGTTCGTAATAAGATTATACATGAAATTTTGCGTTCAAGCTAAAGCTTTATTTTGAATGCCGCAGAATCTTTACACAAAAGTATTGTCCGCGAAATGTATTTCTACACTGAAATACATTTAAAATTATATCCTACCACATAAACGACACAAACAAAGGAATATATATGTACATATCATATATTTTACAAGTTATACTTAACTACAAATT
The DNA here is from genome assembly GCA_018245575.1 of Jemadia suekentonmiller. Taxonomy (NCBI): domain Eukaryota; kingdom Metazoa; phylum Arthropoda; class Insecta; order Lepidoptera; family Hesperiidae; genus Jemadia; species Jemadia suekentonmiller. The sequence continues at coordinate 2,593 of DWDU01004673.1, read as the reverse complement.
GTCTTATAGATAAATTAATTAAACAATTTTAGCGCAAATAATCTTGCGGGATTTAATATCAAGAATACGAGAATTACAAAAGGTCAACTACTACCAAAGAGGTCAACTGAAAACAATTAAATAAATCTAACATAAACAATATTAATGATAACACAGAAGATGGCTGACTTTATAACGCTATGAACTAAATTAACATACAATTGGTACAGAATGGAAATAGAATTTAATTTCATAAAAAACGTACGTCGTGCTCGATCGTGGTCATCACTGTCGTCACCATACTATCGCGAGTATCTTTGTGGATGTGTTTAACACAAATTTATTTTGCTATTTCAAAACAAAAAGCAGCATATCCCACCAGAGTTAATCATTCACCGCCATTTCAGTTCCAGCACTACACAATTCCTCGATTGCAACTTAACACAGATAAATTCCAGCCTTCCGCGAAGTGTAACTGTAAATCAACCGTTGTTAAATTTATTGTCTACCGTAGACAAATAATCTCCTGACGCAGAGAATATTGTTTCTCCGTCCATTTTCACTGTTCGCTGGTCCTTACATTGCAACGTTGTTATGGATATGTTTCGTTAAAAGTTTTTATACACATATAATACAATTATTTAAGTCCATTACGTCTTTGTTTGGTTCACGTGATTGGCGCACAGGAGCCTTCGTAACACTTGAGGCCTGGCTCACAAGTCCCTCTGAAGCCACCACAATCTTCGCCCATCGTTCGCGCGCACACCTTGCAGCATCTGTACAAAAAAATCGTACTTGACTAAAAACAACATTGCCTGTTTTCAGTTCATCAACATCATCTTTAATCATCCCATCATCTATTCTTTTAGGCGCTTCATTACTTACACGGACACGGACGCAGCAATATATATGTCCTTAAACCTTTTCTTAAATTATTATATATTTAGCAATAAGCTCGCATTTGACTGCTATTTTGAGAGGTCACCCGTATCGAATATTTTACGGTTCACTATATGTCTTTTTATTATTTAAAATGCTATTTAGCTTACTCTCTGATTAGCAGGTGTTCATGAAACATAATACATAAAGAGAAAAATCAACGAAACTTAAGCTGTCGTGAAAAAAATTCAACTCCGTGACTCCTTGTACAATGAACACAAGTTCATAAATACCACACAAATTCGAAATAATAACGTGCTTAACCTCAATAAAGTACACAGAAAATATTCTTCGCCACATCAACGTTTTGTATACAACTTTTCCCACCGAAGTTCGTCCTCAATTGTTCTCTATTAATATGATATCAGGTGGTTGGTTTCCCACATTTTGTCGACGAATATTCGACAAGTATACATGATGACAACCACACAAGAAACTACCTTAAGGGCATCGCAGTCGGATCACGTACGAGACTGAATTAATGACACTTCAACTCCATGTACGCTATTAGTTGGAAAGCAGTGGCATAGAGAATACAATATACGTAACTAAGTAACGCAATGTTCAGTGTTGTTTTTTATATTGTACTGATTTCTGCAGTTGTATTACCAGAAGTGAAAGAAGCATGTTAGGTCTGTAAGGACAGAGATAGATGATATTATAGTAATGAGTATATTACCGAGATATAAACATTTGCGATTACACTGTTAGAATATTTACCTAAGTTTAGGCAAGATTTGATAGAATAAAGTAGCGTACTGAAAAGAACCCAAAAAATGTAGAAAGAAATTAATGTTTGGATAAATTTTGTATTGTAATTATTTAATTTTAATTCTTCATCGGTGAATTCTGTTTCACTGTTGCCGTATTATTGAATGCTAAACAAAAGCAGTAGTTTGGAAATAATCATAAAACAAGCAAAACGTGAAGATTTGTTACGCATATATGTATTTCTGTAAAATATTTTCTAGATCGAATCATTCTATAATTTGACTGCGTATACCTAATATGTTGATGTTAGCTGCGCGGGAAACTTCATCTAAGCAGACACGCTAGGCGGATCACGTAGAAGCCTGAATTAATAGCAGCCAAGTAACTCACACTCGAAAATCCCGCCACGTACTAAATGGAGTCTTCTACTGAAGGTATACGTAGATTATAAGATAATCTTGTTGAGAGACTTGATTAAAATAAATTATGATCAAGATTAGTTTACCTCATCATTATCCCCTCCAAGTTTTTTAACACTTACTTTAGTTTTTTCAGTTTAATTAGTTTCTACATTAAAGACAGATAAAAAACTGAAACCTCTTGATATTTTTCACCAGCCACAAGAGAGGTCTTGTCAAATTGTCAAACGTAATACATTGCTTATTAATTTACGTTATTGTTGTTATAATAGTCAACTTGGGCAAAAGATTCGGCAAATGAGATTAGATATTTGTATACCGTTAGAATCGGGTCATATAAAAATCTTAATAACAAGAGTATATATATATGTATGTAAGTAAAATAATTATAAGATAGTTATAGTTCGGGGTATATTTAAAATTCGGTAATTGCGTTATTCTCGTTACACATTTCCTTAAGTTTTACTTAAACTGCCTGCCTCGTTGGTCGTGTTGGTTGCAAGTGCGACTGCCGATCGGGAGGTCCTGGGTTCGATTCCCGGGTC
>DWDU01004672.1:0-10560 GCA_018245575.1 Jemadia suekentonmiller | reverse complement strand
ACGGACCGGCCGCGCCGCGCCGCGCACTGCAGGCGCGCGTCTGTGCTCACGTAGCTTCTCAGAATCGATTGTTCACGAATAAAAACTATTTTTTTTTAATTATTTTGCGAAATATATTTAAATTCTTAAAGTATGTTCAGGTTAAAATGGGTGCAAACCTTTCCCCGTCTCCTCCTCAATGAGCAACTTTCCGCTAGTGGATTGTTGCAATATAATTTCACACCGTCTTTCCTCTTTTTGTTTGATTGTTTTTTATCAACGCTGATTCTCCTTAACTATTTTTGAATAAAGCCTCCACATTTTGATTTGTTATTTTGTCTATTTCTCGTATTATGAAACTAGAAAACCAACAGGGGCAAAAACGCTCATAGTATAAATAAAGAGGTAATATATATTAAGTACGTAAAATCGTACACAGTGTTCGACTGTGTGAAGCTACGTGAAACACATTAAATTGTGATCGAAAAGATCCATTCTTTTATTAACATTTATCATTAATGCACTACAATCATACTAGAGATCTGCGACGTTTCTTGCGAGGGGAAAAGTAAGAGGCGACTCTTTAAAAACGCGTGTTAATGGAAAAGCATCGAAACTTACCCCGTGATTGATTCAATGAACGTTAGATTTGATTTGAACGAATTTTTAAGTATTATTATTATTACCGTGATCGAGTACTATAGTTCAAAATTTAAATAAACGTTACCGTACGATGAGTTTCGATATTTTTCCAAGTAACTGTCGTGAATGTCACGCTAAACGGGTATTGGAATGTGATATGATTGTGGACGTCTTTAGGAACACCGTATGTAGGTATGCGATGTTGCACTGTCGTTGTTGCTAGTGCTGTTGATGGAATGCCTCTTTGTACAAATCGACCGCCGAAACGTGCTCGCCTGTGAAAGTCAATAAATAGGCTTATGTTTAATGGGTTTCAAGGAATCGCTTGTGCTTTTTTTTTTCATTTCATTCGAATTATTTTATTCCGTTGCTGATTTACTGTTGTGTTTCTGTGTAAGTAACCTTTTGTCACTGTGCCTATACTGTGTATATTGTCGAGCTGAGAAAAGTGAGTTTATCAACAATTGAGCAGTTTTTTTTTGTTCTCCTTCGATATGGATCATACGAATTTTTAATACTTTTTTTATGTGCCAGTGCTCTGTGGACGGATATTTATCGTGGGCGTGATCCATACTCCACCACGGACCAGAACTTACTTGGCATTAAATGAGTCATGTACGGTCGAAACGAATTTATTATGGCCGGTCTTGTAATTGTTTATATGTAACAGTTAAACGCCATTCATAAACGTATAGGATTGGACAATCGTATCAGACATTGTTTAATAAAAACAAAAAACTCTTGTGCATTGATTTAGATCCCCGACCCGCATGCCCTGGGTGGGGATTATGGGCGTGAACCCTTTAGGAGGTCCTATGTCCAGCAGTGGACCTAAACACGGCGATCATGATTGATCCCGATCCAACTATTCTTTCGTTGAAAATCTATTGACTTTTATATCCGCTAAACTAGACGTAAGCTTGGCTTACACATCGTTCCTATCATAATCTACGCCTTGATTTCGATTCAACTGTCTCTCTCTTTTATTGATGATTATTTTATATACCATCCTTTCACGCTATGATAAAAGTAGGTATGACGCTTTCTCTTTCTATCACGTGCTTAGTTGTATATTGTGTTGCTGCTCGGACGTCGCGTTTGTGCTATTATTATTGTTATTATCAATGACAATTTATTAAATAGGTACTATAAAACTGTTGCCGTTGAAATTTAAAAGCATATATACATCTACCCTACAGATGACAAATTTTCAAAGTATAATTGAGTACACGACATGTAAATATACCGTTGTGGGTTTTCTGTTCGTCTCTTTGTATCAGCTATCACTATTATTATTGTCACTTTTATATATATAATATATATAATGTATTAAATAATATATAATAATTGACCAATGTATTTTATTATAAAGACACTGTCTATTGATATTTTTATTATATAAGGCACTGTCAATTGATATGTTTAATATACTAGGTATGTATTAGGTACATTTTTTGTGTGAATAATAAAAAGGCACTATTTCATACATCGTAACAGAAATTTTGACGTCATCAGCTGCATACAGTTTGGTGCATCACATTGAAATATAATAATTACAATTGCTTCGTTTGTTAATTGTATAAATGTTTCACACGCATTTTATGTTAGTACACACACACACACACACACATGTACACGTATGGCTTTATCGTTTCGTGTTGTACATACGCGAATAACAAACCCACGATGCGTATAGTGTGTAATTGTACCTGGCACTCAAACACGGGATGCGCATACAATGTAATTATACTCGCCATACGAGCGCATCATACACGTAATATCCAATTATACATATTATAACACAAGCACAAGTAACGTTACATATAAATTATACATTTTACACAAACAAGCACACGGTATTCTTGCCATGTGACCACACGTAAAACTGCAATCACGCGATTCGCATACTATGTAATTATACTTACAACACAAGCACACTGTGCGTATATTGTACGATTTATACATACACGCTTTTTTTATATTATTTTTTTTTTGCAATTTTTTGTTTTCCCAAGTTGAGCTTCGTTTACGTTTTCTCGTTATAGGGCACGAATCAGGCGAGCGAGCCTCGCATGAACCTAAAGTCGAAACTGTTCAATGCGCTAGGTATCAACACGGGGAGCAGTGCGCCGCACCAGTAGCGTTGGAACTAGCGCCCTAGCGATTTAGGACTCGTGTTTAAGTAATCACTCGCTTCAGGATGCGACCGGTCCCAATGAGCCTTCGCACGCAACGGACGCCGCGCCCGGCGCCCGGCGCCCGGCGGCACTATTAATAACAATACTATCTCCAATAAATAAATGTCTGGTTGGATAGTGGTGTTATTAGGCTTTTGATGTGCGAAGGTTTAACCGCTCATTATAATATTATAGGACCGTTCGCCTCTACACTCATTTGCCGCCTGTTACTTTGTATTCTATGGCATGATTGTATTTACGTCTTCGTTATGAATAGAGATATAAATGTATACCCATCAATAATTTTATACTATTAACAGGTACAAGTTACATACTTTTTTAAAATATCAAACGTCTCTATAAAATACAAAATAATGGGCACCCTAGCTTTTAGTATTACTTTTTTTATTTATTAGCGCATGCGGTAGGGATATTTTTATGAAAATATATTAAGGTTAAAATAATATGTACACATATAATATATATATTATATATATTAAAAATACACGATGTGTTTGTGTGATACAGAGGATTTTTTATTATCTATGCATGTAAACCGTCCTGCTGAAAGATTTATTTTAAATTATAATAAAACATAATTTTATTAATTAATGTAAAGACGGTGCAGAGATTAGTGTTCGTTTTTAAAAAGATATTTTAACATCATGACATTTAGCGATCGCCGAGTTGCGTTTTAAATAAACTTGCTTCTTTTTTTAACGTTATCGGTACTTTCCATAGTCGTTTATGGATGATGTAGTAATTTGGTTTTTTTTTTCATTGTAACTCAGTTGCATTGTGACGGTTCTGTCTAAAATAAGAAAAATGTTATATTTTATTACACGTATAATATTTGTAATACATACACAAATTTCATTTTTATTTGAAATGCAACTCTGCTTACGAATCTGGTTTTTAAATTTGCATTTATTACAACTTCGGTGTCTCTGTAATTAATTATTATTTATTGTGTAATTATAATTTTTAATCTGTGCATGTCCGAAACAACGATTTTTGAACTTGTTTTTATTAGCTTACAATATATTATTTTCTTATTTGCTGATATAACTTGTAAAATATCGTTCTATTTAAGTAGTATATAATGCATGGGTATTGAGGATTGTGATTTATATAAGCGAATGTGTTCATGCAAATTGTCTCTGGTTTTATTGATGTTTAAATAAATGTAATCGATTCTCTTCATAATGTCAGTAAAGTTATTATGCTTACAATTTTCATTCCAGTGTAGCGTATGTTTTTCGGTGTAAGCTTTATGTGAGAGTAGGTATAAATATATTATAGTATTTTTATATACATTGATTTTTTATCTGTATGTGGGTGCTGCTTGAGAATGCGAATTTTAATTTACTGTACCGTTTTAATGAACAGATGACGAAATGTCGTATTTTATAAAAACAATAATTTTAATGATGCATATTCAAGTTAAATAAAATCAAAGTTGTAAAAGAATCTCCATTATAATTTATATACATGTTCCATGTCACAATAACTTTTTATTTTAAATACGTTTAATTTTTTTTTCGATACCGCGTCGTCGAAGGATAATTTTGAATTGTTAATAAATATTTATGTAACATTTGGTTTTGTTTTATTTTTGTTTTCTTTTGTTTGTTTTTTTTGAAACGGTTCGTAAAACGGAGGTGAGTCAACAGTGTTATGCAATTTATAGCCCACAGGTTAACCACTTCATATCCTGAAGGAACCAGTACACTGCACCCCAACCGCATGTAACCGAATTCGATGAGTCAGTTTCTGTGACGGCTTTTGCTGTTGTTGTGCGTAGATGCATGCAAGCATCTCATCCATTGTTTCATTTGTACTGTACATTTATCCTGCGCGTTGTTTCTTCAATTCCCACTCGACACCAGCAGATCAAATTTTGTTGACTTGACCTTGACGTTTTAGGTACGTCAATTATCAGTTATTTCCCTTCATAATGTTTAACAGTAATTAAAAAATAAATGCATTCCAAATGGTCCAGTGTACATTTAGATATCTTCATGGAACTCCCCTCCCGATCAACTCTAAAGTCCAATTGTAAAAATGTTAATATTTTTACAAGTTTGCCCCTAACATGACTATCCCTTTTTAAATCCATTCTAAAGTAATATAAAACGACCCATCCCCTACACGATATTTCATACTTTCCCCGATTGCCGGCCGAAATGTCCCGATACATGAATGTTAATCTATGGAGTGTAAATTGCATAACACGGGCGACAGGGCGCGGGGGCGGCGTGGACGCTGCGCGAGTCGCTGCGGCGCTCGTCCGCGCGCCTGCTGCGCCGCCTCGCGGGCCGCGCGCCCCGGCCCGCCCCTGCGCCCGCCCCTGCGCCCGGCCCTGCGCCCGCGCGCGCGCCGCCCGACAGGTAACCGAGCGTCGGCTATCGGCTAACCAGAAAACAATACAAATGTAACAACAGCGCGTCTTCGCGTAACAGATAAATAATGATTTTTGTGATTACTCGGCGGATTATAGGTCTGCGATAAACGGAATTACATTTTTTTTTTTAATTTTTTTTATTTGTTTCATTCACTTTAATTTTGGAACTTTAATTTTTGGATCGTGGAACATCCTTACAAAAATAGTATGTTTTTCTCTTTACGTATGTTGAATTTTTACACATTACAATTTGTAGTAATTGTACAGAAAATTTTTCACTGCTATTTCAATTGCACATTGTTGTTTGATATAGACACCGTTATTGCACCAAAGGATGTAAAAAGTTGCGACTTACATGATTTGATCGACGTGCTACTTCCTACGACAGCATGAAACGCGCAAGCTCCCTGTCCGCGCTTAATAGCGCTCCCGAGGCGAGCCCGCCGCCGTCGCCGCCCCCGCAGCGGTAGCCCACGCCTACGCCCAGCCGCAGGACAACATTCATCATCAAGTATATCACCTGCACCTTCGTTCGGATACTTGGATTACACTCATGATAATCTTTGCCGTTCGGTATATAATAAAAAAGGGCGTATGAATTTTTGATTCGATGTACAAATATTGAAATTGGCATCTGAAGTGATATTTATGTAATGTTCATTAATTTGATTAAAAGATTAAAATATGTAAACATAAATGGTATTATAAATAAAATGGCGCGAAATTTTGGCACATGACATAACCTATATTGTTTCTTGTAACAGAAAAATATATTAAAATGTAGTGAAAAATGAATACAAGTGCTGAGAAAACAATTCTTAATAATGGCACATCGACACATCAGCAAGTTCTTATTATGAACATAGTGACTTGAAACCGTAAAAAAATGTCTAAATGCGAGAAATGGGTTACCTGAAACTATTTTATTATATTATTAACATTTAGTAATAAAATCAATGCGAAACTACTTGGGTATATTTTACTAATACGAAAGTAAAACCACAGCTTTAGTTTATCTCCTAGATAATAAGACATAATTTTCAGTATTTATAGCATTTTAATTCTAACAAAATGATTTATCATGTAGTTATAAGTGCGATGTAATTTTGTGCTACTTATTTTACTCAAGAAGAACATTAGATTAAGAAAATTTTTAAATCAAATCAGTTCAATTCTATTCAACAATTTCAAGACCTTCATTTCTTTTTTGCTTACTTTTTCAAACAATTTACACATATTGTTCTTACCAGATATTTTGTGTTTACTCCATAGAATTTCACTTTATAGCATTAGGTGCCTGATATTGATGGATATATACCTACTTTGTAAATTACTCGTCATATGAGCCAAGTAGTTGCTTATCCTTGATCGCGATGATTGGATCCACATATTTTTTTCTGAACGTATCAACCTGTGATCACGATCGAGATCGGACATCTAACAACCAATTAATAGTTTAAATACTTCGGTTACACAGTATAGGTACTTATATCCATCATATTTATGATAATATTTCGCTTAATAAATGAATGAATGATATGATTACATATTTTTGTGTTCATTTCTTGAATATTCCAATTCTGTATTCCCACTGATTTAATAGTTCATTAGTAGTTTATTCAATATACGTCTTGATGGTAAATTAACCTTATAATAAATGCAATACGTACTTTTATGAATGTTTTCTTCTAAAGTATGGGACTTTAGCTTAATTCAGTCTTCGTATTATTAAAAGTGTATTTAGCTTTAATTCATAAAAGACAAGCTTTGATATAAATCAATTGTAGGTATATTGCGTATCAAATTTGATAAATTGAGGTTATGTTTATGGTTAAATAGTTGATTAATGTGAAAATAAGTGAAATAATATTGAAATACGGTTTGGTGTCTACTTTTATTTATAGAGGTGGTATAATATCATGTAAAATCGTGTTAGTCTTCTTGAATACAGTTGCGGATTGCTGTTTTCTTATTTGATATTTTTGTCGAATAAATGAAATACGTGATATAGGTACAATTAAAGCATTTTTCTATAGATCTCAGCTTGTGTTACGTAATATTAGGAAAATAAACTACTTATTTTAAAAGAATTATGAAGTTTTATTTATATACCTAATCCTTTTTCTTCAGCAAGCCAATTAAAAATTGCTTTGTTTCGAATAGCCGAATATTATGACAACCCAAATTAAACTTTTCAAGTCTTTAAGTACAGGATCCTGGTAAAATCGTAATACGGCGATTGATTCTTAATGATGTTTCAATTATGTTTATGTTATATTTCATGTTTCAATTAATGATTATTTAACCACATTGTTCCATTGCGGTAGAGATAAGGTACGAATTACAGACTTATTACCTATTTTTGTCAAAAAATATTTCTAAAATTGTAAGTAGGTACTCATGGCGCACCTCTGTTTATAAAATCAAAATCCCTCTTATCCCTCGCGTAGTAATCTGCATATTTCAGATTTCTCCATAATGTTTTATCTGTTCTTGACTAGCGAAGTACTATATGACTTTAATCCTTCTAATTTAGAGAGACCTTTGTCCGACGGTGGAAAGATATAAAGATTGTCTGCTGCCGCTGTAACAGAATTAATACAAATTACGCAATCTTTTGTAATTCGATTCGCCAGTAGGTACTGTTTACGGCAAATTTATTGCAGTTTTACGGCAAATTCTTACTACATTACTTAAAATTCTAAGTAGGTATGTAGGTATATTATTAGTATATATATCTATATAAACATTAAATCATTTTACCGGCTTTTCGGTACGAAAACATGAGTGAACCTATGCTGGAATGAGTAGGTACCGGTTATAGGTACCGGGGTAATATAATGTAGTACCTATTAGTTAGTGGGCATCATCATGTAGTTCTGTTGAAATCGCGGCATTCACATAGCCAAAAAATAGACCATTGTGTCAAATACGAGTGAAATATAATAGAGTGACCGGCGATTAATAAGCCGCGAAGCGACTTTAATGGTGTCTGCTGAAATCATCAACGAAACCCAAGTGCATGTTGCTAGGGTTGAACAAAATGTTTTGAAAATATTTATAAACTATAGGTACCTACTTTCGCCTCCTCAATCACATCTTTTTCGCTTGTATCAATGATTGCTTTAGAAAGCAGTGATAGCGTAGAATTCAGCTTTCCACTCCGGAGTTCCTGGGTTCAAATAATGGCGCCCATATCTTTACAAACAAGTGTTATTTCGTTTAAGCTGACTCGGAAATATGCGAAAACTTAGTAGCATGAACCTTAGTATAATTTTTATGTTACGTCCTTCTCTTCGACATAAGTGCGTAGACATGGATTCAAGATTATCTAGTCGTAAACAGATACTTAATGAAAAGTTCACAAAGCCTATAATTTGACGTAATTTTTTTTACTATTATCACCTGTCCTATAATTTGACGTAATTTTTTTTGTAATCATAATAAAATGTTGTATTCTCAGGAAAATATATGTAGTATGTATGAAAATGTATGTATAGGTATTTGTAGTAAAAAATATCAGGATAATATTTTTATTCGTAGTTAGCTACAGTAGCAACAAAAGCATATTTTGTTATATTTATCGTTTTCTTTGCGTGTAGTTCCCGCCATTTTATTTGCCATAATGAGCGGATAAAACGACATGTAAAATTATCGTAAGTCGACCTAATCTCTATTTACTTTCAAAAGTATTTGAATTAAAGATTAAATATGGTTATTTGAAACCCGAATACTTTATTTATAACGAACCCTATGGATACATACGAATACATTTATCATTATATTCTATTTTTCGCTACAGTACCTACACAGATATTTTTTTTATGGGAACATAATCCAAAAAATAAATTTTTACAATATATCTATATCAAATAATTAGGTATATATACATTTCTAGCTCTTTCTACCATAAAGCAAATGATAAAGATGCTACTATTAAATACTTTTTTAATTAATCATTGTAATTGAATAGAATATTTTTACATATCGCCCTAAAGGTAAGTTGTGATACTGTACCTGTATAATGAATATAAGTTAAATGGACTACATTCTACGTTAATATTAAAAATCTTTACAATAATGATCATCTACATATTTGCTTGATATACCTAAGTAATAAAAAACACAAAAAGAATAATCTATACAGCCCTAAGAGATTGAATGTTGTAACAATGTTTTAAATAAGATGTTATATTTGCCCGTCAATCCAAACCCTAAATGCATGTGTGTGTAACGACACGTTTCCTTGTGGAAAAGTTTAAATATAAAACTTTCTGTACTTCTTATTATTGTATATTGTTTTAGCCGAGTTGTGTAGAGTGTGACTTAATATCACAATCGCATGTTCACGTAAGTAATGATTAAAAAAATCCCTTTTAGTATCGATAAATCAAAGTAACCTCGAGCCTGTAATCCCTGAAGAGGTAGACTGAGTGAGTGGAACGTGCACAAGGTAGGTACCTACGTATATGTACACTGCCAGGTTTCACTAGTTACGTTTATGTGATATAATAGTATAAGTGACGAGCAATTAGCTTCAAGCAGCAGCAAGCAGCTTCAATGAGCTTACTCTTTTTTTTATTGGTTAGTGACCATGACTGCTGGAGGTTCGATTTCCATCTGGAAAATTAATATTTGTGTGAAAAATTAACCCAAGTATAAGTTATGTGCCTGAGTTTCAAATTGGAGTACAAATTTGTAAATATTGTTTGAGATCAGTGAATTATCTCAAAATATTGTCGTTAAGTAGTAGTAGTAGTACCTATATTATGGACACTGAAACAAAATTTTATAAATACTGAAACAAAATAATGAAAGATGAGGATATATTTATGTGTGTTATGGTCCTGAAAACATTGTGAAATTTAGTAAGCTTTGACGACCTTTCAACGTGTCGATAATTTGTTAAAAAGAGTATTAATATGTAAAAACAATATAAATTCATCGTCGTGTTCAACAGCGGACGATGGAATGAACGAGGGCAGCTGACAAAACACCATTATAAGGGGAATGCACGCGTACCGGAGGAACGAAATATGTACGTACGTAAGTCATGATGACGTCATGCGTCACTCCGTTACCTATACATTTCATTTATGCAAAATGTTAATACACAAACAAAATATGTATGTATGTAATGACGTCATGCATAACTTCAGTACATATATACTTATGCATTTATAATAGACACCCACTCATATACGTAGCTTTCAAGACAGTCTAACTAGTTTCAGACCTATTCGAAAATCTTTATTATATATTTCTGTCAATTAGTGAGTATAAAACGTAACATCACGCCTATAATCCCCGAAGAGGTAGGCAGAAGAATGTAGAACATTCCCACGTTTCACCAGTTAC
>DWDU01004671.1:0-10561 GCA_018245575.1 Jemadia suekentonmiller | reverse complement strand
CCCGACCCGGGGATCGAACCCGGGACCTCCCGATCGGCAGTCGCACTTGCAACCAACACGACCAACGAGGCAGTCTTCCAGTCAAAGGATATATTTATCTATAAGACGTTCAACAAAACATATGAACCTGTTGTTACTCTAATAGCGTCAACATTACTACAGCCGTTCGCAAATTTATATGTTTCATAAAACATATGTTATCTTACTTAAAATTCAACATGCAATAATATTTAATGTTAAAAATGAGTCGTAACAATATTATCTAACTGAGAGACCGCGGTCGGCGACCTCATCGACAGTTGACTGACGGACTTAGCGTAAACATTTGTGTGTACGAGGGACACCCACGCGAGCCATCCAGCACAGCACTTACGAATTTACACACAATACCCTGAGTGCAGTGAGATGTTAGCTACATGCGCAATGAACGTAAATTTGCCACGAGATACCAACAGGATACCGTTCGGATACTTCGGATGCTTTTCAGATATTCGCTCCATTGTTTGCTATTGAACAATATTCAAATAATATAAATTAAATAGTTAATAAATATGGTATAGTCGAAAAATCGATACAACTGTATATGTATTTAGTTATTTTGGTGATCAATATCACAGCTAAAACTAAAAAAGATTTGTGTTATTACAGAAGTTATTCAATATACGAGTAGCTATAGATTATTATACAAACGGATTTTGAACAAAATTTATATATTACCAAATCTCTTAATTTACTAAATATTCCCTAAATTCCCATTTCATAAGTGGAAATCGCCTCTTTAGTCTGCCTCACTGCCTCGTTGGTCATGTTGGTTGCAAGCACGACAGCCGATAAAGAGGTCCTGGGTTCGAATTTCTAAAGAGATAAAGAACTTAAATATGAAAAAAAAATTAAAAAAAATTATTAATTACTAAAGTCAAAAGACGTAGGTTTTCATTGATGATCTCAATTGTAAGTTGGGTACTGTATCTTGTAGTGTCAAAAAACTTAACAATTAAATTAAATTATCATCTTAAAATTGACATTTATTGATTCTTAACTTAAATTTGACTTTCATTTTGCTAAAATAATACGAGTTAACGACTAATAACCAAAGCTTCATGTCATTCAATTAGTAGGATAAGGTCTAAAAGTTCGGCGACCACTTCACCATAAGGTCATCCTATATTTAAATGTTTATTACGTGTCGTTGATTACAAACCCTTTCAGTATAAACTGACGTATTGATCATGATATCAAGAGAATAGCGGCTTATTACAAGCAAAAATGTAAATTTCATTAGTTTATAAGCAAAGTTGGTAGAACACGCACTGTCTATCATAAGTACATACAAGTTGAACGACTTGTTCGCGGGAAAACAGTTGACAGCACCAACGTCACTTTATTGTCGTACGTCAAGAGCTTGTAAAAACATATCGGAACATGTCACCGCAGTGCGACAACGTAATGCAGTTCATTAAAACTTTGTTTGCGAGCTTATTGCAATAATTGATGCCCGACCTCAGTAACTTTGTGCGATTATAAATATTTTATATTTATTTCCAAAGAAAGGTCAGTAAACATTTCCCTGTGACTATGAATGCTGTTGGATTCGAATCTCATTCTATTTATTTAAAGCATTTTGCTAGTTTACAAATGTACATCGTAAAATAAGAAATAAGGGTACAAAAATCATTGCAGTATTTTAACTTAGACTACGTGTATGCAGGTACTTAAGTCTCAACTTTGAATTTAATTAAAAAACCGCAGAACATTGGTAATACACCGATGTAATTGAACAGGTGATTCTAACTTTATTAATGAGCCCTGATTCAGCCACGTCCGCTGTGTTTGTTAGATTATCAAGTTGTGTTTTGTACTAAATAGAAACTAAATGGCTTAAGAAACCTATTCTCAAACAAAGTTTGCTTTGAGATTCCATATTAAAACTAACTTCACAACGCTGTAAAATAAATACCCTTCAATAAATTCCTATCGATGTTGTCACCGCAAATAATCACATTCTTCCGTTAATTCAGCTGGAAACTGGTAGTGCTAATAGAGTGATAGATAGTTTTATGCAAATATGTACAGTAAACTTTCGCAATAATGAGGCCCGGCGACTTGCATACATTATCGATCAACACGAAACAAAGTATTCCGAACTAAAATAATTCGCATTCGAAGCGTATTTTATGCCCCAGTTCGCTGACGGCCGCCGAGACGTCACCGCTTAATATCTATGCACCACGCGATTAACGAGTTATTTCCACCCTGCGACGATGTCACCACCCTATCCCGCCCTCGCCATCCATCTTCCCGCTGTATCTTCACCTTGGTATTTATACACATCTGACTTTGCAGATGCTGTCACCACGGGACGACGACGATGACGACAGCCATCTGTGCATCAAGTGCAACGCCACCATAGTCGGTCTCGAAAACTACATCAAGCATAGGAAACAAAGATGCGGTAAGGTTAAAAATGACATTAAGCCTGAAATACCAATGGACTCTTTAGATCCGTCATACAACCTGGGTGCTGATGTTTTCTTTCAATCCTTGGAACTGCAAAGCAGTGTTAAAAAATCTTCCATGTCGCGGCTTACACCACCTGCACCATTATCTAAAATCAACGTCGATAGGAAAAATATTCTGGCTGTTCCATCTACTTCAAGAGAAATTCCAAGAATAAGCCCACTAGAAAGCAATTTAAGAGGTGAAGATTGGATCGGTGGACATAGCTTGCGAATTGGATGCAGTGAAGACAATCAGACAAAACTAATAAATGCCGTAGCCAGTATAAGTGGGGCTGTAAAGAAGGATACTCAGGCAACAACATATGGTATAGAAGCATACAATGATTATAAAGGTGATGATGATTCTGAAGAGTCTGAGGATTCAGAGGAAGATGACGAAGAAGAGGTCGGTCATACTAGTAAATGGAAGCCACCTCCAAACTATACTGGTGGAAAATGGAGACCAGCTTCTCCTGAACATGAGGATTGGGATATTAGAGAAGAACAAGAGCACACGGGCGGGAAATGGAAGCCCTTAGTTGTAACTGAAGGAAACGAGCGAGAAGAAGATTACGACGCTCCGCCTCCTGGTCACACCAAAGGTAAATGGGTGCCAGGAGCTCACGAGAAAACTCAAATAATGCAAACCACTATTCAAACTAAAGGTGCAGTACAATATTGGTGTGGACCGTGCAACAGACGACTTGGCTCGAGAGCTATTTATGATAAGCACCTGATGTCTAATTTACATAAACGAAAAGTTCTACCAGAGCAAGAGCTTGAATTTTCTGGGCACTTAGAACCAATGGAAAACGTAACAGATAAAAGAATTTCTAGGCCATCGTCGTTTATTAAAGACAGTATATATTCACATCCACAAAGAAAAAGACAAAAAACATCAGAAAGTATATCACATGCTAAAATCGAAAAGAAGAAAAGGAAACGTAAACCCATATACGTTCAGTGTTCTGGGTGCAAATCGAAAGTAAGAATACATCTGATGGGAAAGCACCTTATATCACATTACCACTTTCGAAAAGCGGCAAATACCCAAACTGTGGTTTATCACCAACTAATATTAGATAATATTGATGCAATCGTTCACCAATCTCCATTTCAATGCAGCCCATGCAAATTTTATACTAACTGGACGTCAAATTTCATTCAGCATTGGCTGTCTAAAGAACATGAAAATAAAATGAAATCGATGGATGGCACATACTGGTGTTCCTTTTGCAAATACGAAAGCGAGACGTCAGAAGAAATGTTAGATCATTTATCCAGTTCAGAACACAGTGAAGTTGTAGCTGTTATTAACAGATCTATGCCTATAATTATTAGAAAGAAAACTATTCTTCGATGTGAAACTTGTTCCAAAAAATTTCGTTATAACATAGAGATAAAACAACATTGTAAGAAGACTGGCCATGAATTGGCACATTCAGCTTCTGATAATTATCAAGAACTGCACAAATGTCAGCATTGCAATGACAAGTTTAAGACTTCTCTATCTTTGGCAGCGCATCTGAAATCTAGGCATAAGCAGAAAGCATTCTTCTGTTTGGTGTGTTCGTTAACATTTACATCTTCAGAAGAAGCTAAAAAACATCGACATACTTCAGAACACAGGATTAAAAGAAAAGAGAATTTGAAGAAACGCGGTTTTCCTGTTAAAGATTGGAGAAAAAAATGTCCTTATTGCACCGAAGACCTTTTTCTGAATAATTTGTTAGATCTCAAAGATCACATTAGAAGAATGCATCCTAATTTCAAAAAAAGGCAAGTTAATTGTTGTTACTATTAGTTGTACTTTAATTTTTATTATTAATTATACATTCATGTATTGTCAGGTGTCCGAAGTGTGGAAAGTCATTCATCTTTTCTCAAGAAGTAAGCCGTCACATAAAAGAAAATGCTTGTCAGTTCCCAAATATCAGTAACCCCAGCTCCTCCCTGTGGAGCTGTAGCCAGTGTCTCTTTACCACAGATTCTCAAGCAGAATGTTTTTTCCATGAAGTTTTACATACTGAGCCTATTTCGGAAACTCGTGGATCTGATAATGGTGACAAAGTAATAAAGAAATATCCTTGCCCTGTTTGCCACAAGACATTTAAGAAACCATCTCTTCGCGCACATATAAGGCAGCATACATTCGAAAGACCCTTTGTTTGTTCTGTGTGTGGAGCAAATTTCACAAGACAATGTAGTTTGACAAATCACAAAAGAAATGAGCATAGCAATGAAAAGGTTAATTTGGCAACGTCATCTAAAGGTACTGAAAAGAAGGTATCAATAGAAGAAAATACATGCCTGAAATGTAAGAAGAAGCTGTCCAGCAAGTGAGTATAAATTCATTACTTTATACCTAAAACGAATTGTCATGTATGTGAAAACTAATTTCACTTCACAGAAGCATTAGCATTAGCTAAAAAGATTTTTGATCGGATACCTTGTGCGCCGTTCAGTAATCATAACATGTGACACGAGAGTTTCAGACGTTTTAAACTCTTCGATTTAAGACTACTCGGACGCACATTGTCAAGTCATAAATCAGTCGTTGGTGGGCTCTGGCGGCTGGTTAACAAAAATAAACGCCGCGTCACTACGAGTCGCGCGTCAACATCAATTTGCGGCAATAACGGCGCGCGCGGCGGATGCGCCCGTGTCACCCGTCACACAATTCCTTCACAAATATCGGGAAACATTCATAATTTGACACGAGCGCTTTGATAGTGCGCCGGCGCGACACATTCCGCCACCCAGCGTTCCCAACGTTGACGTTTTTATTCCCAACTGTCATAAATCCCCCCCGGATGCCCAGTATTTTGAGCGACGCGCGATCAAAACATTACTGCAGAAATACGGCGACACTTGCATTTTATCGGACGCACGTGTTCCTCTTATAACTTATGGGGATTTGCAGGTTGATGTGATGTAATTGCGTTGAACCGCCAGCAGTTTGTTATATGTAATATGTTACTATTCCTCCATTTGCATCTTTCGAAATAACTTGACATCGTTTAAAATGACGTAATATTTATCTTGTCTGTTCTTTGATTACAAGTCATTAAGAAATAGAGCATCATTTTTGATGCGACATTTTATTTCGTCCTAATTTCTATTTTTCACCGAAAACCCCGGCAGTAAATCAAGCAGTTGACAAAAGAACCAGAATTTATCAAAAATAACATCGAGGAGATTGCAACACTGAATTTTTTATGATATATATCTTTACATATCTTGAGTCAGTTCGACGTCATCAAGAAATCATTCGTTTAATTTTAACAGTAGGTACCATTTTGTTTTTCGATCAAATGGTTCTTAATCCATGAAATGTCCATGAAAGAACCTCACTCTTACAATTGGCAATCTGAGTTGCATTTAAGTCCCCAGAGCCCCAGATGTAATTCACACCGCAGCATGAATCAGCCGGCACCTCAATAGCCCAAGTTCGCACATATCGCGGCCATTCTATCCCTGATGAGCCAAGTTAAACAATATCTTATACGTTATTGCCACTGCATTAATGCACTCGCCACACTAACGCCCTCGTTGGAGATCGTCAAGTACCGAGTGTTGAAACATTCTGGCTCTCATTTGAATATTCTCATTTTCCCCTCGTATTTTAAATGAGTACCTCTCTTATTCAACTTCCAACAGCGTCTGATTCTAAATCTGATCGGTTTCTGGGTTCTAAATTACGTATAGATGCTTCTATATATAACTATAATACACCAGTAATTAGATATTAGTTGCAATATATTTACTTACATTGCATAAATGCTATAATTACGTGCATTACATTATATTATATTACACATACATTAGATATACGAGTGTGTATTGTCAACATCGTCACACGAGCGTACATTATTGTAATGCTGAATACAGCGTACATTGAGCTGATAGAGTGGAGAAAAGTGGTAAATATAACTCGTAATTAAAAAAGATAGAAGTGTAACATAAAAGTGATTAGACTTAGTACATATTCCCATATATGTGATTACTTAATACTTCATGAAGAGAAGTACCTACATGGTTGTGGCTGCCTTGTTAATGTAGCAGGCAGGTACGTGTTCGATTCTCAATATGAATTGATTATACATGAGTGATGATCAGGAATGTAGTATGTAGGTATAAAGTTTTCTATATATATATATATATAAGTTATAAGAATATTGATATTGTTATCCGATTATGTTAGCACTAGCTCTGCCTAGATTAAGTGTTTTAGATCAGATCGTCAGATAATAATAAAACACATTTTTTTATTATAAAATTAGTAAAAGTTATAGGAGAATACAGCGTAACAAATAAGCATTATTATTATATTTGTCACTTGTCATAAAATATATCATAAGTACCTACAACTGTCAATTAAAACATATAACAGGAATTTTTTTAGCTCTAGGAACAATATGACTCATAAACTTCGAATAAAGAATGCAGAAATCACATTTATGAATAAATTAAAAAAAAATGGCGCCAACACCAATACAGGCCTGTCAACTACTCGTGACATACGCTCGCTTGCTAAACACAATTAATTTTTGTCTGTTTCAATTTTTTTAATACATTAATTGTCTCGGCTAGCGGCCAGTCATCCAGCTCGCTTTAATTTTATCGCAATCGACTTATAAATTGCCTGTCACGTTATTTTAAGATGTTAATACGTAACGAAATTCTAAATCTATTATTAAATACAGATTTCAACAATGCGGGATGATATAATCGTTAGAAACTCCAAACAGAAACTACAATATTGTGAACTCCATTAGTAATATAATAAGCAATCGAAATTCATATGAATAATAAATCCACGCTTTTATACTTAACCGTTGAAGTTATTCAAATGAAACTTCATATTATGCAGATAGTTTGAAGTATAAGGTAGAAAAATATTTGTTTTTTTAATGAAAAAAGACTACCACTTTTGCTATTTTTTCTAATTGTAGCACAATTTTCTTGCGAAGTATTTTTTGAAGCAGGGAGTAGGTTTTACGTATTATGAAATTATCTATCAAATAATGTTCATTAGTTATAAAATTACAACATTGATGCCGAGCTCCGCTTCTTTGTACCGTAAAGTAATTCTGGTCAAAACAATTTGCGTTTTGGTCGAAAGGTCATGGCGGCTACTCCTCCTGTCTGTACACGACCACGACATTCAAGCCACCACCGCAGTCCTTAGCAACGAACATGACTAATAATAATATTTAAAACAATCTTTTCTCCATGCGATCAATCGCATTAAATAGGTGCATGTCTTTTTTTATGTGACTATTTTAACAAATAGCCCCGGCTAGTACGCTACCGACCAATCTACGCAACTATTTCAATATAAATATAATTTGTCACTTGCGTAATAACATGTACGATTCATAAATTTTACAGCAAATACTAATAAATTATTATTGTGAAAGCAAGTAAGGAACTTATTTGTCGCCTGAGCCATATTTGCGAAAACAGAATCGTTTATAAATATATGTATGTACTTTCAAAAAAATATCAGCCACAAGATACGAGCATGATAATTTACAATATTAATTTTAAAAACACGCGTTAATATCGTATGCTGTACTTTATGACAAGTGGCATATTAACATATTCCTACCGGATGGAAAGGTCTTTAGCAGACTCAGTTCTCAAGCCACCTTCTTCTGAACATAGGAATCATATTTCTGCAAACAAATTTGTTTTTGAACTTGAAATTGCCAGAAGTAGCATGTAGTCCGGATTCGTACCCGGTGTAAGGCTCACCCCTATTTCCTGGTAAAACGTACTATAATATAACTGGTGAATTTCGCTAGTGCAGTACATTCCTTTACCTGTCCCTGCTATAAAGAATGTTATTGATCGAAATTAACGCACATTTACTAAATGACGGCAGTGGTACAAAAATTGGCGTTCCGTCATAGGTGCTGTTTGTTTACGACGTATCATTGCGACTAACCTGCTACTTTATCAATTTCAGAACTTCTTCAAATCAATTTTGCAAAAGTTGCACCAAAGACGAGAACAGTTGTCCTTATGAAGATTGCACATACGTTGGGGCTACCCCCGAGAGTGTTATCAGGTACATATTACAGAAAATCTGAAATACACACATTATATAGAAATAACGTTATAACAGTGTAATACAAAAATATGGTAATGGTAGCTTTCCTATACTTTTACAGTTTTAGCGAATGAACTAAGAGACATATAATAACAAAGCGCTACCTGTGTTTGGCACTTGGTATTACAGACTGTATGTTTAACTTAATGTACCAGATGGCGCTTACAGTATACTAGATGCCGTTAACAGTGTACTAGATGGCGCTTGTCTATAGTAAAAAGTTAGAGTAATGAATGTTATTGCTCATGCGATTATTGTATTTTTACTATTTTAAGTAGCATATTTTTGTTTCATATTTTATCAGACATCTACGTACTCATGGAGAGCGTCTCAAATTGCACAAATGTCCCATATGCCAGTTTAAAACAGATCAAGCTAGTCATTTAAAAAGGCATCTTGTCTGTCATAAGGGACTGAAGCCGTATTGTTGCCCCCACTGCGAATTCACATGTGGAAGTTTGGTAAGCTTTGTTACAAAACTATATTATTTCTGGATTTATCATTCAAAAATATTATTTGTATTTTCATTACTTCCAGGAAAATCTTCGTAAGCATGTCTTTGGTCGACATTCTGGGTTCTATCTCTATCGTTGTCACTCATGCGATTTTCAAACAAATATGGCCACGGAATTGAAAAATCATTACATATCAATTCACGCTGACAAGTACGATGTAAAATCTGCTGCAGAAGCCGTCAAAACACATTTAATGAAAGACGTACAAGATACATTAATTTGAATTTGTCATCAAAGTAATAATTAATTGATGACTAGGTACTTCTTACATTAATATTTTTTTATGAAAAGTAAAAGTAGTAAATCTATAATTATTCATGTATGTAATAGTAATAATATTATTAGCGTCATTTTCGTCAGTTGAAAAATTGTCTTTTAAATAATTATGAACAATGACATCTGTAGGGAATAAATGTAAACGTTTACTGTTAAAATGATATGTAGATGACGCTGCAATGACACCTAAAAATAAAAATCGAATTCTCTATCAATATACATATACCGTATGACTCTTTAATTATACTACTGTATGGAGGATAAAGGCATTTTATTGATTATAGTTTTAGAATACTACATTTTTAGGGAGTCTCTTAGGTATAACGTAATAATCAAAATGTAAGTACTGGTAAATTAGATTAAAATAATCAACCAGCATATTAATAACTTTTGAAATTATCCTTCCCTAATTGATTTTAAGTTTTATTTTTATTATAAATGTGTAGGAATGAACATAATAATATTTTTTCACATCTGTATTCTAAGAGTTTTTTTTAATGGCAATACCAAAGATTTGTTCCGTCAAATCGCTCACAACAAGCGAGGGAAAAATTAATAGATCGAGCTCGGGTAGTGGTGGACGTGTTTTGTTTTGAAATAAAATAAAATCACGTTAAACCGTCTTTTGAAACGCGACAATAATTTTACAGGACAATTTGTAAATTAAAAATTGCCTAAATATATCGTTACGTAATCTGTTTTTTTTCCAATAAGTGTGTATCATAATATAATTAATTTTCTTTGAAAATAAATGTGATATAAAGCGAATTATGATTGTTTTGCACGTGCAGTGAAAACCAAAATCGATAGTAATTGAAAATGTCGTTAAAGGTGAGTATTGATTCCATACTATTTTAATTCCATAGCGTTTAATTTTTAAAATATAACATTCAGTGAATTTATGGACTGTTCAAAACATGACGGTATTTTTAAAGTATATTAATATTCAAATAAATTCAATGTAATTAACATTATGAACGTAATGAACATAATGAATTTTATAAAATATGTTATTGTTTGTATGTATGTGTTTCATTATACTAGAATATTTCGATTATTTTAGATCGTAAAACGAATAACGTAACATCACGCCTGTAATCCCCGAAGAGGTAGGCAGAGGAATGTAGAACATTCCCACGTTTTACCAGTTACGT
>DWDU01004670.1:0-10563 GCA_018245575.1 Jemadia suekentonmiller | reverse complement strand
CACGTGTGGTTTTTGGGGGGCCCGACTAGTTTCGGACCTATACGAGGTCCTTCCTCATGAGCTTCCGCCGATTGCAGCGAGACATTTAACAATAAAATCTAAACGGTTATTAAATTTTAATTGTGTTTGAATTTTTTTCGCTCCCCTAACTTAATTACTAGCCGGTGATAATCTTCTAATCTAAATCTCTACTTTAGATATATATTCGAAAGTAAGTACCACTCTGAATAGATCCATTCCATTCTTCAAGTTCATTTTAATTCTATTGGATGGTTTTTTAAATTTCCTAATTAAAAGAACATCTATTTAAATTCTATTGATATATCTGTTATTACTTCTTGTAAAATAAGATCTTGGCAATAGACTCTTTCCCTGTTACATGGAACCTATAACATACTCCTCTGCATACCCCTTCCGGGAAACACGCGTGATGGTATGTTACTTCTCGAAGACGTTAAACGTCGGTTTAATAGAAGTTTCTTCTTGCTATATCATTCGTACATAGTATGTGCGCAAGTAACGTACAAATTGATATATTTTGGCATTAAATTTAATTATTACACGGGTACCTTGACGTCGTCGGGCGCTCGATCACCCCGACGCGTCGTAACCGGCAGCCGCCGTCCGAGCCAGCGTTACTTTACAGTTTCGTAACGTATAAATCTACAGTTTTCCGTATTTTATTGCGTTTAGAACCGTGTTCTGTTTAACGATTTGTTTAATTTGTTATATGTGTAATTGGATTAACGGATTAAGGGTCTAATTTTTAAATGTGAAGGGCCGTCGTCTTAATTAAACTTCATATAGGCGTTATTCCTGTTATGTATAAGTTATTCCTAAGTAATAATAGCCCACGGAAATAATACAGAGTGCTAAGGAGCATCTATGCATATGTCCAGCAACCTGATTTTCTTCTAATGGCAAAAACTGCATCGTTATGGTAGTCAAATCATCGAAATTTGAACAATGATTCCAAATTTTTCATACGATTTTCATTAGTTGTCTTTTTGCAGACAAACTGATTAATGCAAGTCATGTTATCTTTCTGTATATATCTAACCACATCTAAGATACAATTAAAAAGTACTAAACATATTCATATAATTGCAAGCATACCTATTAATTCACCATTTTAATGACGTCCCTAAAAATATCTAATATACAGGCCGTAAACAAACGATAAAAATGTAATCGAAACAGCACAAATCATAAAGCGGTTTCATAAATCGAGAGAGATCTAAAATATTGCTTGAAATTCTAATTATGTATCGTGGTACATGAATCGCGGTACCATCAATAGCCGGCTCATTAGTCAGCGGTATATTCAGAGTGTTGGCTATCGCATAGTCCAATGTCAGTGACTAACCCAATAACATTGATGAGAATCGCCAGATATATGGACGTATTGTTTGAAAGTTAACTCCATCAGGGCTCGGTACGTCCATTAGTTCTGTTTTATACTTGCACATTGGTAATACATCGGTTCTGTTTGTAACAGACAGATCGAAGATCGATTATTAAGTACATTTATTTATGTAACGTTTATTTATAGATCTATTTTGGGATATCCATTGGGTAACATTAATTTTGATATTGGTACTACAAAACCGATACTTTAAAAAGTATGACGAAACAAAATAAAAATAGTAAACTATTCATATTGCAAGAATATTTAGTAGAATAATTGAGTTGGATAATTATCTGGAGACGGCAGATGGGACCCGTCCAGGTAACTATCGTGTTGAGTCTCCACTATATGGTGCTCTACCCTAAAGACTTTATAAGGAACAAAAATATATAAGACGAATACTTCAATACAGTCTTAAGATTGTTGCAGATGCAACCTGATTATAATATTATATAACTTATAATATTTTGTATAATACCCAGGATATACTAAATATTAATCTAAGTCGTAAATCTACTGAATTGCATGAGAATTTCATGTAATTTCCAGAGTCCAAACAGTACAGTGATCTATTTCGAGATAATCTCGTAAAAGTTAAAAAAAAATATTTAACAATCTGTTCATATTAATGTTGTCATAATGTTATGTTAGTTACTAGCTTGTCAGTTCTTGATTATTTCTTACATTTCTAAATGTAATCTCGCTTACAAGCAGCTGGGAGCCCTGCTGGATTTTTTTTCCCTATAACTTTTTATCGTTCAGTTCGTTTTTTATCGGTCAGCCTGGTGGCATGCCCGGTTTTAAAGAATGCCTATCTTTAAATGGTTAAAGACTACGTTGTGAAATAGATGAAGCATGGACATGGAAGCGATCAGTTATTAGATATGTTAATACGACAAATTGACGAGGGCGGTCTGGTGGCGGCGACATTGTCCGCGGCAGGTGGACTCCGGCAGGGAGGCGTGTGGGCAGAGCAAGTATTCTAGTCTACATTTTGGTATCGTAATATACCAGGTGCTTGCTAGCCTACATCCAGACCTGCACTGAATTAATAAACATTATAAAATGGAAACTTTAATTTCATAAAGACAGCGCGATCTTGTAATGTACGACTTTCTGTACGGTGTTAATTGTTATTGATTCGATAATTACTTAAGAATAAATAGGTTTGTTGTAATAAAAATCAGATCGTCAAAATTTGTTGGAGGCAAAGGAATCCCTCAAGGTTTAAAGTTACGCTTATGGGGAATCCCTTCCACAACTGCAACAGGGCGTTGCAATTGAAAATGCAAGCATTAGAGTCGCCACATACAGAGCTATAATGTATATTGTAGCAAGTTATATTATGACATATTACATTATATTTTCTCTAGTAACGCTGGAGTGATCGACCGCGCACACGTAAGCTGTAATGTAGGTATACCTCTTTCGTACAGTCAAAGTATGTGAACAGATGCAGCGAGACTTTTTGTGTATAACAAATTACAGTATAGCGATATTCACACAACGTTATAATAACAATTGCAGTACTTAAAGCTAGCGAGTGACCATAGGACAGTTCGCTATTAAATTGAGACAATAGTTGTCCGTGTGCAGCCCCAGTTGGGCGCGCGCCAAAAGAAAGCTTGTTAATGTTTAATACGCCGCCGGTTGCATCATTTTACGCTCGTACGCATGTTATGGATTTATTACGCTTCCAGAAATTTCCTCGACACACTCGAACATTTTTTTTGAACATTGTTTCCAATTGTACTGTATTTTGTGTAGGATAATTATACAATGTTACGTTTGATTACAATAATGAAGTTACGTTTAATTATACAATAATAGTTGATTGTCAATATTTTTGTCGGTTATTAAAAGGCTAAAGCTCATATCTGACCGACGTGCAAGTATGGGCTAGCGCAAAATAACAAGAGGAAAAAGAAATAAATGATTTGATTGTCAGTCGATAGTCGACTAAACGAGGTTGTTTGAAACATAATGAAAAGTCATTACTGTGTGTGAACAAAGAGCCATAGTCTTACATATTACTACTAAATGAGAGAATGTCACTTAATATATAAGATATATCTAATAAAACTAATGATAATTATGAACACTGAGAAATTAGTACTCAAATGGACTATGTAAAATAAAAATCCATTCAACAAACTAAATTGGATGTAGACAAAAAAAAGTCATACATATGGTCATTATAATATCATTTTCCGTGCATTTCTCAATTATGATGACATGAAATGTCCATATTTAAAACACGATGCGGTTTCCAAACGATGAAAAAGATTTTGTAACTTGTTTCCAGGACGACGACAGGAAAAAGGGCGGTATCACCATGTCGAGATACCAGGAGCTGTTCGCGCAGTTCCTCGGCGACACCAGCGATAACTGCGCGGCTAAGTACCTCTTCGGGCCCTTAGAGATCTAGATCAGAAGTTTCCTGTATCTATCCAGTCGCGAGCCGGGCACAAGATAGCAACATTATGATCTAGTAACTTGGGATGTAGCGACTAACGTTTGCTAATTTAGCCGTCAAATTAATATTTTATTCGGCTCATTAATTTTGTGTAAATTTATTTTCTAGCTTCAAATACTTAGGTCATCAGATTAGTGGTCACTTTTATGCGGTTTTGTGATATACAAAAACGAAATCTAACACTTAAGGTATTATTTTGTCATGTGACTGTAGTAATTATCGCATGGCAAATTAATTAAGTCTTATGACGTATCTGTCAATAACCTTAGCGGTTGTTACATCAGATACACAAAAAAAATCAAAACTAATAATTGCGGGAGGCAATAAGTTATTACATCTCTGTAATTTATTGTTAGGAATTCAATGTATCTATCTGTGAAATAAATCTTCTCTGCTTGTTACTGGCTGCTATAATGAAACACGCGAATCCCGACATTAATACACCTATTAGTTAACAGCTGTCACGAAAAATAAATTCAGCCAGCACTGCTATTGTGAAAGGATATTTGGAAAAAGATAATTTAACACCCACAATGTATATATATTCTGTATATTCAACCTTTAAATGTAACACCTGACCTAACGTCACAGAAATCTGTCGATCCCAAGTAATCTATTTATAAATAAAGCTTCACAGAAATTGCCGCCAAAAATATATTATCGCCGCATCGAAGTTCTGTTTGAAAATAGAATGTCACGATAATAACTACGATGCGTTCTGAATTGTTTGATTTGTATTTTTATCGCGTGCGTTATTTTTATACAATTAATTTCTAAGTTTCCGCTAGATTAATCGTTTTTGTTACTTCCATTTGCCGTCCTTTAAGTTTAGAATACGATTACGATATGTTTTTGCTGTTTGAATATTATCTTTATAGTTACATTAATTTTTATATTAAGGGATTTTATTGTGTTGTATTGTCATTGTGTGATATTAGTTTTTTTAAACAGGAATGTTGTTACCCGCCTTACCGTTTCTATTTTAATGGTATCATTATAATTTTATTATTGTTGTGTATATAAAACGAACGAAATTGAAAAATTATTTTACGAACTGTTTGTGTACGAGATCTTAAATCATGTGGGGAATATGTACGGGCAATGCTTATGTTACGCTCAATCATACAAAATGAATCGAGTCATCGCTTATCAAAACCGCTATTTGTACATCACACATATTCTGTCTTCAACAGAATATTGAACATTTTTTTAAATTAAAAAACATTCAAAAACAACCATTGTCTTTTAATCACCTCCCGTAAAAAAAAGAAATTTAATATGTAAAATAAAAAGAGACAATTCGGTTTTTCCATAATATTTATTAAAACACTATTCCACATATAATTAAGTTCAAGACGTACATACGATTTAATATTATTTACATAAATAATTTGCAAATAGTTTACAAATTGCAATATTAAAAACTTTTTTTGTTTGGATATACTATTATTTACAGCAACATTTATGAAGAAATACCTACAACATTGATAATATGCAATATTTTTATTAATTAACAAAAGCAGCCCAAAGTTTAGTCGATGAACGATTTCCTCATCGACCGTTTTAATTTTCCCTCGTTCCAATTTCAACTTCGCTGACACAAAGTAATATAATTTTTATTTATTTATTAACGTTAAATAAATATATTTTTAAATATATCAGTATTCGCTTAAATATGCTTTAAACATTATTAGGAATGATTTGTTACATGAAGTAATACTATCGACCAATTGACTTTTCGAAGGCACTTGCAAATAAAAACTTTTAACTTCAAGCCTAAAGTTAGAGAAAAACAAATTTATGCAAAATGTTATACATCGAAAATTTGCAATTTGGAATGTGTAAAAAAATATACAAGCAGATTTTAAGATTTTTTAGTCTACTACAGATTTAATCAGAATGTGCCTCCGCAGTCACATGTAAAATTACGTTTGTCATTTTGACTACACTAAAATTCATTCAACTAAATATCATATTCATCTTTGGTGTATTTTTTTATAGAAATCATCATTTTGCATAATGTCTGCTGCTTATTGTAATTATACAGAATACTGGGAACTAGTTGTTACGATACTAAAACACAATAAATCAGAGGGTATTAGATAAAAAATCTAACACAAATATAAAAAGTTACAGTCGAGGAATATTTAAAGGCTTAACTGCTATTTATAAAAAAATATTGGTTAGATATAAAACATTTAAAAATAATGCAGTCATTTCTTAATCAGTAATATCGATGGATAAGTTCTCTGAATTTCATAAAATCATCAGTTAAATATCTTTATATGTCGCAGAAGGAAATATAATCTGTATAAGGGAAGAATCGAATTTGCTAGAGTTTTATTTTACATCTACAAAGACATAATAGAAAATTTACGTCGTAAGTAATATCGCCCGCACAATACCTTCAGGTTGCTGACAGGCTAATAAGTGGTTAATGGAAGCCCCGTGAACTCCCAAACTGGACTGTGTATGAGACCAGACACCGTCAGAGCTACCCCTAATATTTAGTCATTAAAAGTGTAACTAAATTAGCCGTTCGAGCCCCAATTAATTTATATTAACTATCCCACACTTATCTATAATTATTTTAAATAGCAATATTTGACTGTCATAATATCAAATATTATATAATATGTATCGTTTTGGACACCCCACGCACATTACCTAGTCACGATTTAATTATCCATGAAGAGAAAATTAGTAGGTTATACAAATATTAGCATAATTAATACCTTTTACTGACGCCTAATTTTTCTTAACATGACCTTTTGGTTACTTTTGATGTAAATATCTCATTATTTAATAAGATAATATAAAGTTATTGCCGTTTATATACTTATCAATTAATAAATACACCTAGCTGTTAAATTTTAAAATGAATTAGCTAAATTAATCACTTAGCCAGGTCATTAAAACGCCATGTTACATAGTTCAGCCAGCGCAATAATTAAAATATTTAGTACTTTCAATACTAGTGTCAGTCAGTCAATACTTTTTACATGAATTATCAATATAAAAGCAATATTAGACCACCAAGTTCATGGGCAAGTAGATTCAAATTTATTTATTTTTATTTTTTTCGAATAACCCCAATGAAATATATAATTGGTTTTTAAATTAGGATACAAATTTATAGCCTCATTATAATTTTTTTAATTATATCAATCAAAATGCTTGAAATATTTTTAGAGGAAATTAAGATAATAAATCGATAAACTATTTATACAATTTGTAAGTATTTAACCGTCAAATAATATGTCTAAGAATGAAGCCGGCCAGACTCACGTGTGGTTTTCTGGGTGGCCCAACTAGTTTCGGATCTATACGAGGTCCTTCCTCATCAGCTCCCGCCGATTGCAGAGCTCGCTGCTGTCCGAAACTAGTCGGGCCTCCCCGAAAAACCACACGTGAGTCTAATCGGCTTAATTCTTAGACAAGTGTAACACTCACGAAACATTAGTCAAATAATAGATTTCTTGCGGTTAATTTGTCATTTTCAATTAATATAAATATGTATGTATTTACGAAAAACTTACAAACTTGCAATTGCTGATACCGGCGTTCAAACTTTTGATTGAATATTTGATTTTAGTTTAATATCTTAATCAATAGTATAAAAAATAGGGTGGATAATGCTAATTTATAAAAATATCCCGACCTCATGTAAAACTATGAATGTACTCGTATGGTAAAGGAAATATGTAAAAGAAAACAAATAGGCAATAATCAAATCTGTTCATGTTCATAGAACACGTCAGGAGTCAAGCGATGATTGCATCATATTTCAGAACACTCTAAAATTCCCTTTAATTTAAATTCCCCTAAACATATTTATACAACTAGCTTATTCCATGAAAACGTTGATAGGTGGCGTTTAGTGGACCACCACGGGCGCTGATTACATTTCGTTGGTGAAGCCGCTGGCGGCGGCGAGGGGCTCTGGCGCCGTGTCTAGACTGCCGTAGGTGTGCACGCGTCCCGACACCACTTGCCAGCGTCCCCGTCGTCGGGTTATGCCTGCACATAAGACCACACGTGTAGTACTTTCAAAACACTACGTCATGTGTCAGAGCGAGTCGCCGTTGTCAGAATCCCGGACACTGCCTTACATGACACGTATTCAATGGACACTAATTCATAAATGGTTGACACAAATTAGTTGGTTAACAATTGTGTTTTCATTAAATTTGTCTCATTGGTGCTGTGAGAATGTTTTCGAATGTGTGTGTTAGTTAGAGTACAGTAATTTTAGCTTTGCAATTAAAAGGTTAACCATTAATTAAACTGCGGCTTAAATTTCGTTAATTTTACCATTTAACGGCTAGCCAATGTAAACGATCTTTTAATGAAAGTTTTATGTTTCAAATCGCGGCATCGTAACTTGAAATTCTAATTGTATTATCATAAAATATATTTTGAGTGAACAGCTTAAGATGTTTTACTTAAGAAATACAGATATAGGTATCATTTATTTGCGAGATACATTTTCTTTAAAGATTGATAAATATGGAAATATGAAAATATTTAAATTATTTATATAATATTGAAAAAACAACTTGAGCGTAATACTGTATGACATGGTGCGATATTAGCAAACAAAGCCTAAGGCCATAGTGATAGAGACATCTATTACTAAATAACAGGTAGGAGTTTGTCTGCATTAGTGTAAAGTTCCAGAGCTGATTCTCAAACAATGGTTCAAAATTATAATTATATAATGTTCAATTGTGTTCAAAACAATCCTATTTCTTAAATTCGCAAAGGTACTTTCAGGAGAATTAATAGTAAAAATAAATACAAAAAATAAAATGTTCAATATTTAGATACCTTCAGAAACTTTTCCATCATTTTCACATTCTAACTTAACGATCTAAGGTATCCCTTTGTTTTATAGGATTTTGCTACAAAAATATTAATGTTGGACATGCGCTGCTCGTGACTGTCAGTGCGGATAGACCCTCCATTTGTATAAAAAATAACTCAAAGCCAGACAGACAGTGCTCATTTAGTGTTAACATTCGAATTTCTAATTATAATTAACAATGAACGAACGATTTAACGCGTGAATGTCATCCATCGTTATGGACAATACAAATAAATTATTATTAACACTCCGCTGTAATTGTCAAATGATTAGTTCTGAGTGTAAAATGTTTATACCATAATGAAGTAGTTAAATAATACTTTACTTAGTTACTTAATTTCCTTTATAAAAAATGAGTAGGTATTATTTAAATACAAAAGACTACTCATTTATGATTTACAAGTTTTGTGGTATAATCTGTGATGTCCCTATTTCAGAACAGTCCACCTTCTTTTACGTCTCATACCGTCATAAAAAAATATTATTATTCTTCGCATTACTGCTTTCAGTACCAAGGAAAAAAATTAACCGTTTTCTTATATATAATTTTGTAATTGTTATTTTTGGATATTATGGTTTTTTGTTCTTATTACGACATTAAGTATTTCAGTTACAATCCGAAATTCTCACCACGATTCTTATATGAAACGAAGTTGGCAGCATAAGTCGGTGTGTTGCTAGGTCAAATTTACTACTCAATGTTAGCACCATATAATTAAATAACACAAGTAGGTATGTATGTGTGAGTATCAAGTGATTAAAATTGTGTCGTATTTTCTGTTTTATATAGAAGTAAAAACACATGCTGAAATAGCTATTTTTTGCACTCGAAACGTACACTGGACCATCGATACACCTGTGGTTTCCCGCTCAAATATTAATGATTTCAGTACTATACTTCTTTCCTTATTTCGGTCATTTAGGGGTTGTTTTTTGTGTGTATAAGTATTATTATCACAAACAGCCTCTATCGTTACACTATTAGTATCCTGTTCATACAAATGAGTTATCATAATCATACATTCAAATTAATATTAAACGTAAATGTAACAGTTTGTATGAACGGACCAAAAAGACGAGTACTTTTCCATTTGCAATATAATTTAAATGATCCCTCGACATGATCTTAGAAATATTGAGCTAATGTAATAAATACGAAATTCTTACTCGGTATGTAACTATCGTTTTCACAATGAAAAACAAAATATATATTTTGCACAAATAGAATGACTGAAGCATTTTTTTTGATCAATCCCTAAAGTATTTTTTTAGCAAATGTAAAGTATAAATTTTTAAAATGACTCGTTTAAGTCTCCATAATATGATTACGTAAAAAAATATTAATATAAACAGAATGGGTTAAATTGTATGATACATCCAACGTTTAATTATATACTGAACATCCAAGCACATTTATTATTACCTATGGACACAATAAAATTACAACTGGTCATAACGACATGTAAGTAATATAGCCGCAAGATAATGGATGACTATCACTAATCCTTTGTATAGACTCAAATATTTGTACATATTTTTGGTACCATTATTTGTATAACATATATTTATGTACGGTGTATGGCAATTGGCTCACCCCCAATCCCATGGTGAGACGTTAACGATACTTCTCTACCTATCTCTTCCGGGATTACAAGCGTGATGTTACTTATATAAAAGTAACCTATAGTATTGCAGTTCACCTGATACTGACATGTATTATTAGGAAAAGTGACAAATATTAGGAGCACATTAGGTCTTTACGGATAAGAAGATATTTAGGACTTGGTGCTCTCTGACTACCCCGTAAGCTAC
>DWDU01004669.1:0-10565 GCA_018245575.1 Jemadia suekentonmiller | reverse complement strand
ACCGAGCGGCCCGTCGCGCCCGCCGCGCCGCCCGCGCCCGCCGCCCCGCGCCCGCCCTCCTCCGACTCCGACTCTGACTAATTACACTCCACCTCTGCCACCAGCAACGACTACAGCGGGGAACTCTCATCACGGACGAGCGCCGTTTACTCATTGATAACGTACAGTATGTTTACAGTTTACGTACTCGTAAATCGTCATGGACAATTATGGTATGCCCTTAACGGTCTATCATCACTGAGGCTTCTCCGCCACGTTACGTTTCTCTGGTGTTATATTAGCGTAATATATCGTTCTTGTAATGACAATACTAGATTAATCGACGGTCTAAACGGCCGATGAAAATCAGAGAGTTTTTAATTCGACCGCTGTCATGAATAGGAAATAGTGGTGTGTTTACGTTAGATGACTTAAGCGTCAGGCACGTAAGCGAATGGCCGGATATGTAAAGGACTTCAGTCTCCGTGTCAATGGAAAGTAGAGTTACTAATTTATTTACGTTGATAGCATTATCGCTTTAAATTAATATGTAATCACTGTTAACAGCAGAGAAATATTATTATGAATAATGTTAATGGAATATATTATATGCTTGTAGTATAATTTAGGAATGGATTCCAAACCCCATTGCAAAGTAGTGGCTGCGTACGATTGTAAATAAGTATGTAGAGAGATGCATCAGAGAACATATTTTTATCAAATGTCCTTGCATAACCGTACGCTACAAATGGAATTATTAGAAAAATGTATAAATATACATAAATGATACTCATCACAGCGTTAGGTACTTGTAGTGAAAAGGACTCTCCTCAAGTCCGCACTCCGCACGGGTTCACACTTGAACATTTGCAAAGGCATTTCGTTCAAAATAACTATAAGTGTAGCCCACGTTACTTTGTAGGAACCAGTACAAATTTGTACGTTTAGTT
Organism: Jemadia suekentonmiller; assembly: GCA_018245575.1. Classification (NCBI taxonomy): domain Eukaryota; kingdom Metazoa; phylum Arthropoda; class Insecta; order Lepidoptera; family Hesperiidae; genus Jemadia; species Jemadia suekentonmiller. Next base: position 9,636 of record DWDU01004669.1, on the reverse strand, counting down.
ATGTGAGCGGCTCCATAGATGACGTAATCGAACATGTGTTCGAAGAGAGTTGACCTCATTGGAAGTCACAGCCGCTCGGGCGACAACTGCGTGAGCGTCTACTAAGGCTGCGGCTACGCGCGTCATGATATTTTCATATGTATATCAATAAGTATATGTAGCGATTTTAAACATATGTCGACTATTAATGACTTAAATTAATGACTTAATGTGTATTCGTGTTCTCGTGGTTTGTCCCTATAACTACCAATAGTGTAGGCACTATGGAATCCTGTTGCAAATCGGCTGCTTGTAGGTACCTATAAATTCACCTCATCCGTTAGTGTCACGTCTCGACCCTAACATTCTATGGAGAATGTGTTTGTGAACATTAAAAATATGATTTATATGTTCTTATTGAAACAGCGTTCTGGAGTATAAGTATCGCGGTTTACACTTTTTGTGAAATATTTTCGGAATCGTGTATCCACTGCGAAACAATATTAAGACTTTTTATCATTGTTTTGTTTAGCTTTGTTTCGATAAATACCTACATCTTGACAACCGTGATGCGACAGAGGGAATATCAGTAAGTGGGTCGATGCTCGAGGGCCCTACGCCTTCACAGAACCACGCGCTTAGCGCCGTACAATGGAGCCCGCTGCCAAGTGACTCACTACGCGAACCTCCGTTATACATACATCTCGCTTTAAACTTAACCCTTATTTAAAGTGACGGCTCTTGATACAAAACGTTGTCAGTTTTATATATCTACTCAAATATGATAAAGATCGAACATGAAATTATATGTTTCTGCTGAAATAACATTTACCCAAAGAATATACGAAGGGAGAACCGACCTTAGACTTTCTGGCACGGCCTGACACCGCCCATTGCGATATCATATCCAACTCAGTGGACGACGTGGTTTAGCGACATATAGTTGTGTAAAAACAACTCATTACATTAATTATATTCTATGATTGGTCTACTTTTACCGAATTATATATTTATAACACAACGTCTAACATAAACTCTTACAGAACTTCAAACAAAATGCAGCCGTTTGCGATATCGACATCCAGTCATTTGTAACAGTTCAAACAGTAAATACCGTCTAATATTTAATAATTAATTATGCGACTCTATTGAAACTGACATTTTATTATACAAAGATTAAACACAGCTTCGCATTAGTGTTGAATCCGTTCATTCACAAAATGTGCGAGAGGGGGAAGTTATTCTGTTACTTAACTTAGAGCTGCGTTTGAACGACGATGTGTATGTTATCCTCATTGTTAGATTGTTGGTATAAATACATACCTAATATCGTGTTTGTCCTTCCTTATATCTAGACGTTCTAATATACGTATTGCGTGTAAGTTTTCTGTTCACGATAATATCAATGTTTACTTCTGAAGGATACCGATAATCGTTAGATAATTGACATGTATAATTGCGTTATAATGTATATCGTTACATCTAAGATATGCAAATACCACATAGTTGTAAAAAGCTATATTTAAATACATAGAGGTTATATTGATTGTTGTATTGTACCAGTTCCCCGACGCTAGGCATCAGTACAGGGCGCCTCGACGCCAGTCGCGGCCGGCGGCAGCGCGGGGCCAGCCTATGTTTTGTTGTCAATAAAATATTATATTACCAATATTAATTGTTGTATTATTTAAAACATACTATCATTTGCAGTGCTATATAGTATATTTTGTATAAAGTGCTATGTAATATATTTTTCTTGCTAAAAATTTGTAGTAGTAGCTCGGAGTCTCGATTAGCGTATGGCAATAGGCTCACCTCCTATTCCACGATGGGACATAGAATGTAACAGGTAAATCATGGGAATGTACTACACTCAACTAACTACCTCTCCGGAAAATACAGTAGTGAAGTTATCTTTCTATATAATTAATATTAATATAGCTGTATAATAATGAATCTCCCGTTTTCCCGAATTGTCCTTTTTCTACACCGTTTTTGTTTAGAAATTGAACCCAAACGTAAAATCACACCTGTAGTCTCCGAACAGATAGGCAGAGGAGTATCAGTGGCGTAACGTGGGTGGGGGCGGTAGGGGCGACCCCCTCCCAGGCGGCACTTTTGGGGGACGGCAAAAGAATTGTTCAGGGGGTCGCAAAATTTCATAGTTGACCTTACTTTTTTTGTCGTCGACGTGATTGTCATAAGGCAAAACATAACTTTCAAGGGCGGCGGCAGTGGTTAACATTTTTTTAACATTTACGGGGGGAGCGCGGCAAAATTTTCTTCGGCCCCGAGCGGCCGAACCCACGCTACGCCACTGAGGAGTATTTAGATTTTACATTTAGACGCTTCACCAGTTTCGTATACAGTTTCCACTGTGGAGCAGGTGCTTAGCCTGCTCCCACATACCTCGCACGTACACCGGTTGTGTACGAATGTGTTTAGAAATTATTTAACTTCATAAATATGTAAGGAAAGATGTAAGCAAAACTTTCTTTTATTACACGAGGGTTATTTATTTGAAATCGCAAAAGCGCGCTGCATATCGGAAGTTACAACTATCGGTCTTGTTAAATAAAAAGAATACATTAACAACGTGATTAATCAAGATCCGTACAAGAACTGTACATAGATATTGCAAAATCTGTTCGAAATTATCTATAAACTGCATTTATTGCGACAATCTTTTCAAACCTCATCTAGTCCCATCCCTCACTTATTCTGGTCCTTGATGAACGTTACCTTTGCACGAGTACCTACTCATTGAGAAAGTTTAATAATAAAATTACGTAATATGTTGAGTTAATAATAGATTGCATCTCTAGAACCAAAATTAATAAAATAGCACTCGCGTAATACTGTTCTCTTTTAATAAAAGTTGGTCACTAGGTCACAGCTATAAGAAAAATAACTGGGAAAACTATTTATTGACTTTAATTTATAAAGAATGCTGTACATTTTCAACAAATGTTTGTTTTGTGTATATTGTTATGTTTTAAATAGTACACATTATAGAAATTGAGTTATTACATTTTAGTAGATCTAAAACCGAAAAAGGAATAATTGGACTCGATGGAATATGTAGGTACTATTGGAATAGATATTCTTTACTAATTTCACAATACAAAAGAATACAAAAGACAAACCCTTTCATTTGTACGTACTAAGATTTTACGGAAACGCTGAGATCGATCCATGCTATATTATTAACAGTGTATGAACTTTAGCAATGACAGTACATGATACTTACAAAAACTTAAACGCGGCATTCAATAAGATATGACGATTCCAAATAGGTAAATGACTAATATGTGCATAATTCGGAGTGTTCTACATCTTATGATTAGTGTGTCAGTGGTGTCAAAGTGAAATAAAAGTTCAGAACGGGACGGGCGGCAGGGCGCGTGCGCGGAGGGCGCGCAGGCGTGGGGGCGCGGGCGCGGGCGGGGCGGGCGGCGCGGCGCGCGGTAGCTCCGTGTCGCCGCTGCGCCGCGCGGCCGCCGCCCGCCAGCGCGCTCCGCACGCGCTCCCACCCTCGAGCTCAGCGAACCGTCAGCGGAATATAAGTGCATGCTGCCGCCCACAGTGAATCAGATCGAGTTACTTGCAGCCTAGGTGGGCAGCCGGGGCTCTGTGCGCGAAAACCGCCCGATCCGGTCACTCGAGGATCGATTGTGATATAAGGAGCACCGGGGAGACTACCAGTCACCCTACATGACTACGTATGTACCGACGAGGGTCGCTGAAATCTTGTGTCCGCTGCTGATGCCCATAAAATTCTTGATGCCGACTGCATTGTTTACGCCAATAAATGATGGCAGGATTCTCTTTTTTTATAAACAGGTGACGTAGAGATGGTAACCTAGATAACCGTATTTAGTACCCCAAGTCCTTAAGCTGAATAATATGAACGGTAGATGTAATGAATATATTATTGCAATGGAAAGTCAATTTTTTAACATTGATGCACGCTAAAAACTGATGAGCAGTAAATTTAGAACGGTTCGATACCGTAACCGATGAAATGTCACAACATGCACCCTCGCACCCCCTCACCCCCTCACCCGTTCGCACTGTATAAGTATAAGTAGTCCGTTGGCAGTTAAGTGAACGTCAAACTGTATTACACTCTTTATAATATGCAAAACGTTCAAAACGGCAATTTGCGTTCAATCCCAGAACTTCAATTCAATACATTCTATTCTCATTAGAAATTGATACTGAATTCGCTGTCATTGAATCAGCGAAGTATTACACCATGATATATAAGACCTCATTAAAAGGTAATTATTAGCCTTCTATGGTATTTTAATAGTAGGCAGTGTTTTACTTAATACTTAAAGCTTGATTCTTTGATATCAGATCTGACTGCAATATAGAAGTACAGAGATGTTTTGGGTGAGATTCGCCTAAATTTTGTATAAAGTTACAATTTTGTTACATACATATGAGTTTGTTTTTTATTCTCGTTATAGGACTTTATTTTGGCTTGGAATTTCTAACATATTGCAATGCAAGCAACGGTAGTTTAGTGGTTGAGAATTGAACCTCCCATTCTGAAAGGCCTCAGTTCTAATTTCGACGCACATCTATTTTAGCAAATAATTTAATTCAGACTTAAATATCACTGGCCCGTAGAGTGAAGGAAAACATAGTGAACCAACCAGCACACCTTAGATTTTTTTATAATGTACACTGTAAACTCGAACTTGGCGAGCATGTTAGTCTAAGCTCTTAATTATTCTCATTTAGAGAGGAGACCTATTTTTCAAAAATAGAATGCTAAAAGTGGTTGATGTTGGGAAAGGCAATAACAAAATCAGATTAATTTAAGAAAGATAATGTATGAAAAAATTATCAACACGCTAATTGATTTGACTCACATCATTTTATGGTATGTATACTATACTGTAAATATACTTAACGTATTAATTGCTATATTCATGGGAAATTGCGAATTATTAAGAGCAAATGTGATAGCAATTTACGGAAGATTAATAATAAAGAACTAATTAGTTAGATTTCTGGAACTTCGAATTCTGTAGAGGTCGTGTAGATGATTTGATTCGTAGTTTAAATCACGGCTTTGTGTGTTTAATAGGCCCAGAATTTTACAAAGGGCAAAAAGGGGCTTTAAAGAGTTACTGTAAATATTTCTTGATGCCCTTCACTCGCGAGTTTTCGAGTTTTATCTAGATACATATTGCCTATTAATGATGCTTTTTACACGATTTCCTACGCTACGCATATGACGCTCAGATTATTATTTGAGCAGGAGATATGTACATGCGGTTTTCGTTGAATTCGACAGATATAAACGGTGAGGGTCGGGCGCATGGCGGCCAGCGGCAGACGCCGCGGGCCCGCGCCCATCGCTTCATTTGACCACGACGTCTCCGATGAGGTAATAGATTATAAAGAATATCGATTATTAATATTTTTTGACGTGCTTTCACTGTGTTACCTTGTAGCTGACAACGTTCACAGCAGGTAACATATGGGGAAAGTGTAATTAATGCGCATAACACGCAAAACGTCTGGCTCCAACGTTTAGTTTCGTTCAATACTGCTGTAGCAAAATTAAGAGAAAATTTAACCAATCGCTTTTTCTGCTAATTCGATTTATAGAAAAATACCTACTGTACAAATTATATTTTGTTTGTTAATTATTTTTCTCTGATTATTCTTCAATTTAATCCATTATTAAAATAAAAAAAATCAATTTCGTTGATTGGAACTTTAATTTATTTACACAATCTGCTTTCAGTTATCGTGGTTTGTTCACGTTTATGTGTATTTGTAAAAACTTGTAATTAGCGGAAGATCTTAGGTAGGAATATATCTGTATATACGAGTAGTACGAGTATAACTACTAGCATTAATTACTTCTGTTAAATAATCTGCATTTTTTCCGAGAAACAAATAAATTAATAAATACAAATAATACTATAAGTGTCTACTACCTACTCTTCAGCATTCCTGCAGCGTACTTGATTTTTGGCTTTTTATTATTTTCAGTCAAGTCCAGAGACAAAACAATCATTTCGTTTGCCTGAAATTCGGGAAGACCCAACGTGTTCAACAAGCAACGTTGGAACAACACCTGGGGAATCTATTACGGACGGCCTCGCTCCACCGGAGCAACGCGCTCGTTCGCACTCCTCCCCTGCCGTGCACGCGCTCAGCAACAGTGTGCCAAGCGGCACTTTAGCACCGGCACCAGCAGCCCCTCGAATCGACATCTCCCGGGCCTCTAGCTCTAGTCATCAAGATTCCCGCGATAGTTCTCCCGAGCTGGCGCTGTTCGCGGGTACTGGAGACGACGGGCGTAATCGACTAGAATTAGGGTTTCGCGAAGACGGCGCTCTCGAGCTACGTTCTTCTACGGAGGAACTCGCCTTTCTCGAAGGAGCGCCCGGTGCGCCGAGCAGTAGTGGAGAAGCTCGTTCGGCGCCTGCTGTTGCGCCACTCTCCAGACGACATTCACGAAAAGATAGTCAAGGTTCAGAAGCTGCATTATTAGGAGTATCGGGAAGAACTAGTCGCCTTTCTAGCGTCGGCTCGCAGTGCTCGGCTCATTCGGCATTATCAGGATTTAGTCATACGAGTCGTGTATCCCGACTTTCCGTAGTTTCTGCTACGTCGCGTTCGCCTTCACCACATAAAATGTTACTGGAAACATCATTTTGCGGACCAAAACCTATAGAGACTGATCCGGAAATATGCGCTGCTGCAGTGGAGGAGCGCCTTTTAGAAATTGCCAAACTAACTAACAGTGGTACATCCCATCACCCAGCAACGACTACACCTACATCAGCCCCTCCACCTACGCCCACACCTGTAGACGCCCGTGATCATCGCGAGGTGCGCACAGAGGCTACTGTAGAAAGCTCACGATCACGGTCTGCAAGCGTAAATCGGCTTGAACCAGTGGTGCCCCCACTAAGTAAAACAATAACTACTTCAGCTCAAATAACTGTAACTCAAGATGAAGATAAGCTACAAAAAGAAACAAAGAATCGAGCTAGAGCGGAAGAGCGAAGAGCACGTTCTAGGGAACGCCGCGAACCATCTCAGCCTGAGGTATATAAAACAAGAAATCAATCTAAGGATATTATTCGCATAAAATTAAAACCCGACAATGAGTACGATGATGATGATGACGAAAGTGACCACACAATCATAGGTGGGGAACCTGCACGTAAACCAGCTTCATTGGAACTCACCGAAACATGTATTAAACCCGCACGAATAGTCGAACCGGCATCTCTTAGTCCATTGTCGATACACCGCCGTCAACGTGATAGTCGGACACCATCACCGGCTGGCGTGCCTGTTTCACGTAAGTCTTCATTCTGTTCGTTATTTAAGTCTCGTGAAACCATAGCATCTCCTGATTCTCCGTCTGAGGCTTTACGAAGGAAAAAGAGTTTGAACGAAGGAAGATCACGCAGCAAGAGCCGAGATCGCTCAACAACCCCTAGTTCCGCCGGTAAGGTTAGAGGTTCTGTATTATCGTTATTTAAGACCCCACGAAAAAGCGCTACATCACCATCGCCTAGTTCAAGGGATGGATCTCCTGTAGTTCAATCGCAACGACAATTTGTGCAACCTACTGTTCCCCCTCCACGTGGTGAAAAGCTAAAATATTACGAAGATACAAAGGACGGAATTATTCATATACCTTTACGAACTCCGCCCGATGAAGAAGGTAAGAAAACTGAAACTGAGGTAAAAATACCTACCCGTGATATTGTTCGACCAGCCTCAGCGCCTCAGCCACGTTCTCTTCCTGAACGACCGTCTTCCGTCACTCCATCGCTTCCTGCAAAGCCCACACAGCGTACTGTTCTGCCAGATGGAAGTATCATTATTCCTTTACATTCACCTACCGAGAAAACCGGGGAATGCACATCAATGTCTAGTGTAGAACCAACTCCAGAGCCGGGACCGAGCATATCTTCAGAAGAGCGAACAACCCTTGAACGAAGCGTGGACGAAGGATCTGAGGGTAGTTCAACCGAACCACGGCAAAGCAAAAATGTCCATAACGACGTCGCACCGAAAACGGCTATAGCAGACATAAATTGTTCTGAACGACCTAGGAAAAAGGAGCGCATTATTTTCACAACTCACGTAGGCAGCAGGGAGCAGGTGTTTAGCACACAATTCAGTATAACAAAAACACCTAGTGTTACCAGTGAAATTTCTGAATCTATACCTAGTTTTTATGAGAATGAAGACGTTCGATCTCCCGCACCGTTAAAAGATACTCATATAACAACTGCGGATGTTATTAAAGCCGAAGTAGAAAGCACCCAAATAACGACGGAGTGTACAGAGGAACCAGATAACGTGTCTGCGCCTGGCACGCCGGGAGATGCTGCGCGAGACTCCTCTGAGTCCGAGCCCAGCTCGGAGACAGCGCCGACGCGCACCGGCAACGACGTGGAGCGACGGGGGCTTGTAGTGCAGGTATACATAATTTTTTACCCTCCATAACCAGAAGGGCAATTAGACAATTGTGAAATACACAATAACTTAGCTGTAGATCGATATTTATAACGTAATAAGAAACTGTTAATTTTCAAATATTTTATTTATGTTTGCTATTTGTATCTTTTATGATGATTTGACAGATGTAACATTGACAGATATTGCTATAAATTGCGATAGTCGATTATTATTGCTATTTCTAAAGCATATGTTCGTAATATTAACAATATAAAAAGAGAGTGTGCGATGTGTGAATAGTTATAGGAAAATAATGAACAGCTGAAATGTCTCTTCTAAACAGATCTGAAAATGTCTACATGTAATGTTTGTAAAGTAGAGGAGCATATTGTATCTACGCTGAGCACGCTGCACACGGAATACGGTATGGTATTAATTTCTGGGCGAAATTCTGCAAATAGGAAATGAATCCGTATAAAAATTCTGCATAATATTTCCCTACTAAGGCAAAAATAGCTCAAGTCGGGGCTACACTGTGTCGGTGAATACACTGTGAAATAACTTTGGACTACAGCAGGAGTCGTTCGAAGACGAGTTGCCGTACGTGCCGACGACACTGCCGTTAGAGCGATCGGTAGCGTTGCCGATGGTGCCGGTGCGCGACCGTGGCGGCGTGCACGTAGCGGGCGTGCAGCGGCCCCGAGCCGCCCGCGCCTCCGCCGCGCTGCCGGCAGCGCCGCGCGCACCTCCCGGCCCGCCCGCTGCCCGCGTGCCGCCCCCCGAGCCGCCCGCGTCCGCAGAGCGCATCCGCATCCAGCTGCCGCGCCGGGCGCGCGCCTCGTCCTCTTCCGCACCGTCCCGCCGAGACCGACCGCGCACGCGCAGTGGTGGCGACCGTTAGTGTTTTATTCATTATAATTACATATATTACTATATACTTATATATAATTATATAATTACATATATTACTTAAGAGTAAGGCAAAGGCACTTTTGTAAAAATTGTTAGCAAACTTGAATCTAACATTCAGGTCGCCAAAGCTAGAAGAATATTATTTAAAACAACCGAGGGTATCTTTTATCGTTTATCTGTTCCATATTTACGGAACGGGTAAAAACTCTATCGCGTATATGGTAAAAGCTAAAGTTACTATTCTCACTATCCTCTTTAGCTTTTATATACGCTTGATAAGCTACTGTCCAT
>DWDU01004668.1:0-10565 GCA_018245575.1 Jemadia suekentonmiller | reverse complement strand
CGCAATTTGGCCTGCACCTTTGGAAATCGAATAGATACTCCCTTTACGTGAACAATTAAGTAGAACACGGAAACTGATGGTGGTCATCACAGCTTCAGCTTGATTTGTGCGATATAATTATGTGTTGTATACATTTTCTCTCAACAAGACACTAAATTAACTTCGATCCAACTACAAACTTTATTTTCCCACTGAAATTTAATATAAATAAAGACACATTTCAATTTATATCTTTTAATTAATTCTTTGTATTGAGGCAAGTAAATCTATATTTACGAGTAATTAAAACATTTACAATTTTATTAAATATTATCCATATTAAAATTTAATAAATACTAATCATATTACAACGTATATATCTTCATTTATCATTATTATTACTATCACGCCAGAGACCATTATTATTATTAAGAATAATAAGCTAATGATCTAGTATTGTGCTATTTGAATAATCGGCGCTGACATCTGATAAATTATTTATATATATTTATAATAATTATATATATGCATAGAATAAGTGTACACAGAAATTGTAGAAATCTTGCCTATTCACCATAACGTACTCAGAGACGCCTTAACTCAGCCCAACTACACATGACCAGAGTCGTAAACTATGACCTTAAGCCTTCTCATTATGTTAGGAGATTTGATGGGAGACCCTTGTCTGGTATGATGCACGGGAAGATAATATATGAACCCTAAATATAATATTCATTTGACACACTCGCAATGAGCTAAATGCTTTATTAAAAGGCAGTAGTTACGTAATTAATAAATCTTGCGAATTATTTGCTATAGAAGAGCTCGTAGATTGGTATGAAATAATTTTGTTCTTTTCTATCTTTGTTATTATGCCGTGTGTAGTCAATTAGGTATTATATTAATTAATTGTTCGACTTGAATTAGGTATCTTTTGAAAAGCTAATACCTGAAAATACCAGTGGTGCCCCAAGTAATTGTCTTCAACAACTGATCTAGCTATCTAAGTTTAGTTGAAGAGTTAATTTATATTATTCTGTTGCAATTTCATTCAGTGTAAATTACAGATGGTTAGAATATAAATATAACATCTCGCTTGTAATCCCCGAATAGCTAGGCAGAAGACTGTAGTAAAGTCACATTACGTCCATTACTGTAGTAAGTCACATTATTGTAGTAAAGTTATATTACGTCCATTTATGAAATAAGGAGTGAAACTATTGCCATACACCAGGAACAAATCCTATCTTCAAGCGCCTAGTAGAAAATCTTATAAAAATCCTATAAATAGTCGAAACGAAACCTATAAACGAAAATCTTATAAAAATCTTATAAATAGTAGTCAACCTGGGATTTGAAACCAGGGCCTCTCGATCGACAGTCGGGCTAGCAACCGCTTGACCAACGAGGTAGTCGAAAATGTTACAGCAAGTAATGTAATTCCTTATAAAGTTGTAGCTGTTAAATTATTGTGAATTACACAATGTGAAAGGTTTCTTTCTCTAAAAAACTGAATCCTTATTTGAAAATGCTCCAGTGCGGGTTTTCACGAAAAATATTATTTCTCTTTTTAAATTTTTCCCTAAATTTCTCTTTAGCGCACCTATTAATAGTCTTAAAGGAACATTATAATAAGTCTGAAAGCATAGCGCATATTATTATTATAAGCATAGTATCGTGATTGAATGCGCCATTTTAATAAATCTACGATTTAATATAAAACATTTATCAGGTAAGTTACCTATTAATTAATAAATTTGTAGATTGTTCGATAGTCTGATTTTCGCGTCACGTTTCACGTATTTTCTCAAACAAATAAATGTTTTTCGTTGACATTTTCAATATATTTTACATACATGTAGTATTCTAGTAATTACTTATATAGTCGGATTTGCGCATCACATGTGTGTATGACAAGTTACTAAATATACGAATGCGAAGAAAACTCTTCGGTGAATTTGTTTTCAGTACCCTTATCAAACTACCCTTAACAAACGTAGATCGCTTGTGACAATTTATCACAAGCGGTTTCTTTTGATTGGGTATATTTAACTTATGAGTTCCGTATCTGAATTTGCGTATCAAATAGTTTGGATCATATAAGAACGTCTCAGCTAATTTACAAATGTTTCACCAATAATCTACATACACAGATATGATCACGCTGAGTTTCTCACGGGATAGACAGATAACACAAATTGACGAATATCTCATCCTTACAGGCCTGATGCGCTTCTCCTGCGTTCATCACTCTCTTCATACATGGACGCCGGTTAATCGGTGATTTGCAATTGAATAAAATAATCCACACCACACAATCGTGAGCATGATATGTTATAAAGTCGAACCGTTCATATATTTAAACCCGTTTTGACACCTTTGTAGTAATATTGTAATATAGGACGATCTTGATGTCTGATGGCATTTTTTGCCAAAATTCCTGTCAGGGTTGCTGTGATTTTGCAATTGTTAAAGTTCTCTTTCATCCGCAACAAATATTTTAAAAGACTGAATTGTTTGAATCAGAAATCTTTGAAACAGATATCCTTGAGACGTTGATTTGATTTTCTTGTATTGGTTTCTTATCCCAAATAAAATATCGTCTTACTTATTCGATATTCTTTTAAACACACACTCTCAACTTCGCGGTCTCCACGGAGATAATTAGAAATGATGATGAAATAACAAAGTGACAACGCTTGAATTATAATAAATATACATTACATACTATAATTAATAGTGATTATTAACAATCGACAGTCCACAAGCTCGTTAGTAGAGCGGTTGAAAGTGCGATAAAAATCTTAGTAATGGCTCGGAGACTGGATCTATGACGTATGGAGACGTATCTATGTTTATGGCGGTAGACTCACTCCCTACTCCAAGATGTAATACTCTTTAACAATCGAATTTCTTCTATGTTATTACTAAAGACTACTTATAAAACGGTTATATTATAGCATTAAAGCTTTGTATAGTAACCTTTTGTATAGTAATGGGATATGACATGTAAAATAATATTTTTTTCTCTGATATTCTAAAACTCCTACCTCCACCTATTTCATAGTGGAGCGTAGATGTAACTGATGAGACGAGGGAGTGTACCACATTCCTCTGCTTACCTCTTCGGGAAAACAGGCGTGCTGTTACATTTTATATCTAACACTAAAAACGAAACTTTTGTATTAAAAAAAACAAACATAAGACACATCTGCTATCGAAATTTCGTCGAGGAAATTCTAATATGTGTTAATGCAAACCCCCAAAGCTTGCGGCCAAGCTGCCCGGTAAGGAATTTGGTGAGCGCGGTTAACTGAAATCAGGGTTTCGTTTTTAGAATGTTCTCGTTGCTATTCTACTTTACATGTATATTTTAAATACATAGGTCGAAAAGAGCCCTTCGTTTGGATCGAATATGCCATACATTATATCAAGCTTGAAAGAGGCCTTTTTTATATAATAAAAGAGGCCTTTGCCAGGTGTATGTATGGCTATAGGCTCACCAACTATGTATTAAATAGTGGGACATAAACGTAACTGGTGAAACGTGTGAGTGACATTCTTCTATTTATCTCTTCGAGGATACAGGCGTGAAATTACTTATAATAAGCCTTTTGAAATATCTTAAATATTTTCCCGATATAAAGTTAACTCATATGTGAACATTTTTATATTTATAATGTACAGAAATAAATTTGATAAAAGGCAGAAACACCTTAGGAAATGGAGCTACTCGTATTTTATTGGAAATTCATTCGTCTGATGAAAAATGAAAATGAAAATTCGAGCGCGAACAATCCAATATTATCCTATTCTTTTATTATATCCCTCACTTTGACGTTAGAGATCCGGAATGGTTCTTTTTATTCGAGGACGGTAGTAATTAAGGAAGCCAAGATTGCAGACAATTACGTTAATCAATATGTATTATGATTTTTTTTCCGTTTAAATATTGAATATCACATAACATTATTATTAATCTCCCTTTGACTTTTAAGAAGACACTGAGTGGGGAAAAGTCATAATGTAGTATAAGCATGTCTTATTATAAGCTTAAGTAAAGAAAGTCAAGAAACTGTACTTTTATTTGGCTACAAAAACTTAATGACACAAATGTTAATTCTAGATGAGAATCAAACTCAGACTCCCCGGCTCAAAGGCAATATTCACTAACTCAATGGTTAGTGAATATTGCCAATGTCAGTTAAATGTATGTGTAAACATGTATTCGAATATTCAAAGTAAAACAAAAAAAAAAAATTCAAAGTAGTTCGCCTAATTGCGCCGCAAATATTTTTTGGAGGCACTCCCTCACTCGGGCATTCCGCTTCTAGACCTACGTTCCGTCATCCGTCATTCCTTAGAAGTCGCTGAAGGACACAGCGACGGGATTATCAGCCCTATGATGAATAGAGCAAGTCGTCTGTAAACCCTTTCTTCACTCGCCCACTACATTTTTTACGACCTGAAAATGGACTTATTTCAAAAGGACGGGGGCTATTTTGCGTCCCCGCTATGAATAATATTACGACTTGTATACCAAACAACAAGTTTTCAGCCTTAAACATTTATTATGCTTAGCCCTGCCATTACCAATGAAGGACTGAATTTACATTTTTTTAATGCATTTACCCTACAGTTGAGATATTTCCATGGATAGCTGAAATGATAATTTTATTCAAGGAGTTTTGATGAAACATTTAATTTATTATATTTTATGACGGTGTATAAATTCATAACGGTGATAATTAATAGACCTTGTTAAAATTTACACCCCCATTCATAATATTCGGGGGGCTAAAAAACATGGAACATAAATATATACAGATAAACAATATACATAAGCAAGTGAGGAAATTATATTTTGCCTACACCATAAAATTTGGACGTCATTAACTCAGGTACGCTTCATTAATCTTAAACAGGCCTGTATACCTCTATGGATATTTGATTTTGTGTCTGCCTATACTGTAACTTATGAGGTTCTAACACGTATGAATTTCGTAATAATTATTAAGTAATATAATTTGGTAATCTGTAGATAAATAATTAGTTATAACAAAAGTATCAAGTGAACGCATGTTTTAACAAGAATTATTTTTATAGTGTTAACTACGTTTAATACAACGACGACCACAATATTTTTTTTAAGTAAAAACGTAATGTAAGACCAATATCTCGTTGAAAAAGTCGGGAGGGAAGTGCGATCAGTCGCACGTAACACAAGTTGTGTTTACGTACAATCATGAAATAGCCGGAGATCCATTGCCGTAAAGCGGGCAAAAATCCACACTTCGAGCTCCAGCTGTGAATTTCATGTTAAAAAAAACCCAACCGCGGATCGAACACAGGTTCTCTATCAGCAGTCGCGCTTGCAGCCATTCGACTAACGAGGTAGTTACTCACTCACTTATATATAACACATGTAAATATGTTAATATACAATGTTTATTACAATATAAAAGTATACATTACACATAATAAGGAATTCTTTAAAGTATGCTTAAATAGGCTTTTATTAGGCACGCTTGCTCCATATTAGGACGCATCGACGCTTTCCATCAGGCGGGGTAGCGGCCAAACGCTAGCCAAAAGAAAAATTATAACATATCATATTTGTATGTCACGGCAAATATCATTCAGGAGAAAATAACTGTGCATTGATGGAAAATTCTGATATCGTCAACAGGAAAGTTATAAATTATTCTGTCCCTAGGAAATAATATTGAAATAGACGCCATGTTTCAGTGGCGCACAATTTTTTAATTGGTACGACTTATTGTACTATAACTTCTGTTTACTAAGTTATTTGATTGTATTTCTAATTTAGATTTACTAGTAGTGGCTCGGAGTCTGGAAATGTGCCCGTTGTATGGCAATTAGTTCACCACCTATTCCATAGCGGAATGTAAACGTAACTGGTGAAATGTAAGAGTGTACTACATTACCCTGCCTACCTCTTCGGGGATTACAGGCGTGATGTTATGTTTTTATTTTATTGATCACCATCATATACTATATGTACAGCAGAACACGAAGTGTTAATTGACGATATATTATGTTTCTCAGAAATCTCAACGAATCGTTTAAAGGAAGTCTTTTGAAGGAAGCCTCAGCGCCTGGGCATGATGGCATAGCATCAAAGGCGGTTTATTGCATGTGTTGATTATATGTGTTAATTCCAAGAATGGATCTACGAAATATATGTCAGTAGCATATCATTTTTCCAATTGAAATTAATTGAAATGGGAAGAAAACGATAAATAATTATTGAGTAATAATTGAAATAAATATTGGAAGAGAACGATAAGTAAATATTGATTATAAATACTGAGTAATCATAAAACGTGTTTTATGACTAATACGAGTATGATTAAAACTCTTACAATATTATCCATATATTATCTAACGTTGCTAATGCCTATATAAATAAGAATTTTATTAGTTGCTTAGAGTAGATTCGACGAAAATTATCCCACGCGTTCTATATATTACAAACTCAGCTTAACTTAACACCAAGCCGGTATTTCAAATATAGGCAAGCATAAACAGACATAGACAGAAGAGGTTCACCTCCCACGATTCACCAGGAATGTTATAGAGTGGAGCCACTTGCCATATACAAGCCACAAATCCAGACTCCGTGCTGCTATAAAAAATAATTTATAGTATTACAATTACATATATCAAATACTGGAAGTAAATTATTAAAAATATAGTAATTAAGTCTAAATACTGTACATAATTGAACAATAACACACATCTAAATTCTAATGCGGCGTCTCATTACACGACCATTACATCAAGCTGTTTGTTTAATATGATGTCCATTAAATCTAATTAATGAATCCATTTAACGTTATTATGCAAGTACAGGTTAAGATGTCATGAGGCTGTAGCAAGAACAATTATAAAGTTAAATTTATCTTTTAATGATAATAATGTATAGATATAATAACAATTGTAGAATGGTCAAGAAATTCTCCACTACTGTGTTTGTTACCTTAATTAATGATAAAGGACTTTTCATATAACAACCGCTTTCGAGTCTTAATTTTGTGTGAATTGATTTAGTTGTACCAATCGAATTATATAGCTTTATATCAATGAATAACACCTGCACGACAACTGCATCGACAACTTATTTTTATCCAACACCTACATGCAAATCTATCTGTGTATATCCAACACCTGCATTCGAAAAATGTATGCATAACACGTGCATCCAAAATGTATTTAAAGTTGACACCTGCGTTTAAAAATTAACTATGACAAAATACCTTATATTTACTCGTATTTCTGGTCTCGGAAGGTTAACAATATGCATAGTACGTGGGTTACAGAAATGTTTCTGTAACCCACCAAAATCAAACTTCCTTTATGAAACACGATTTTTTTATATTCCATCATATTTACACAATTCCGTATAGCTATGTTAACATTTTTTGGGGACATTTGGTATCAGTACAGTAGTATGTTACTTACATATTTACGTTGGTCACAAGCTGCGGAGGAGCTAGTATATTTTCAGGTCGTAAAAATACCGTAGACGAACGAAGAAAGAGCCTACAAACGACTTTCGCTATCCATCATAGGGCTGATAATCCGGCGGCGATGTCCGTCAACAGCCTCTGAAAAATGATAGATGGGGAGTGGAGGTCTGGTAACAGACAAACGACACATTTAGCCAAGTAACGTATGAGTTGACAAAACATGTTGGCTACGTGATCTGATATGGTAGATTATATGAAGTTGACTTCGTTATGTCATATTTTGATACCATATAAAATTTATTTGCATCGATATTGTGTTACAGAATAAATAAACACTTCATTTAGTGCTAAAAGGAAGATATGCGCCATGAAGTAATGAAATATCTAGAACGCTCATTAAACTACTTTCAGTCCCATTGGGTCTTTCTTCAAAAAATTATTTTTTTCGAGAAAAATTCTTACAAGTGTTTGTGCATTTTGTTTTTAAAACTTACGACTCCTTCAACACTATAATATTTTGAGAGCATTGTCTGTAGTTATTGAAAAACAGAACTGTTCGTTAACTATTCCGTTTTTGAGATCATACAAACTTCGTGTTTGAAATTAGATTTCGAATACCCTAATTTGAAACCCTGCCAAGTCACCACTAACTTCCATCAATATCTAGTCCTTCGGGATTGAACTAGATCGCTGGAATCAAGGTCTTCCACAAAACATTTTCCAGTCAATGCTTTCAACGCCTTAAAATTATACCAGTGAAAATGAACCACTACTACTAATTTTCTATATACCTACAGCTACATTCTGCTTTCAATTTAGCTCAGATTCAACATGTTAACTAAAAACAGACAAACATCGAACTTCTAAAGAAATTCGAGCCAGTTATATATAGGAATATATCGATAGTCGTTTGTGCAGTTTACTAAAAGTCAGCAATACGCTTAATAGATTTGTGTGTACCGTGCTGATTATCATAAGAACCAACTGAATCAATAAATTATATTAGTAATAAATAAATAATATAGATACAAACATCCAGAAAGTTCTCAGAAAATTTATGTTGGTACTCCTTTAGAAGTTCATTTTTTCTTATCGGCTTATCTTTTAATTTTGTTACATATTTAAAATGTTTTGCACAGCAATCGTTTTACAACTTATAATTGAACTTCGTACAAAAAATATCTTTTGAAATTAAAAACAAAATAAATTAACAGCTAAATCAGGAAAATTTACAGCACTTTTATATCCAAATAACCACAGCGATGATTGCTTCGAAAATTTTCTCATGAATACAAACTTTCGTCTCGACAACGTGAAACGTTTGAACACGTCGAATTTCCAGAAAATTCAAAAGGAAATGTTTTCCCAATACAAGCCTCTGCGCGCTAACCAAATTTGTGATCGAATTGATTAACCACTTATGGACCGTTCATTTTAGCACATGTCAGAATTCTCTCGTGTCAGTGAAAAAGAGACACACCTTTTTTTATTTTTCCTTTGTCGTGTTGGTGTTTAATTTAATTTCTTTACTTTAAGAAATTTTATTTTTTTAAATCTAGGTCACTAACATAGTGTACACTTTTATATAATAACAGTTACAATTTCAATATAGATATGTCGCAGAGCGTCAACACAATTGTCCTCAACTTATGACTGCTCAGTGCTTTAGGGTACAGCTTCCACTCCGAGGGTCGAAGTGTTAATCGCGTGCACTTCTTTATAACAAATGTGCATTTTGAAATTAAATATTACGTACTATAACAGTGAAAGATAACTCAGTAAGGAAACCTGCGTAGAGTCCGCCATAACGCTCACTAATGTATGATAAGTCATGTCAGTGTAAAAAAAAACTGTGTTCAATAATGAAACAACAAAAGGAATTGGTGATGATGATTTAATTGGCACGAGACCTTTCTTCGTTAATTGAACCCACAACCAGTCAAAGTTGCGTAAATCCATAAAATGTTATCTTTTGACTGCTGGATTCTTAAAACAGCTACACGTGGAACATAATAATGCAGGATCGTTTATTCCGGGATATTTTTGGCGAATTTTGTTAACTCGAAGCCAGCTTTGATACAGTAACAAATTTTCGTTTTACTTTATCTCGTAAAGAGCGTATTAGGCTCACCTGCCTGAAGTAATTCCATCTCATTGGAATCATTAGTTCATTTTACATCACATCTGTCAATTGATCGCTAGTGTTGATAACATCTCCGTCGACAGATCACTTTTCGGACGGCACACGCCCGTCGAGAGCGCAGCTTGCCCGACAATTTGCGTCTTTCCGCTCCCAAATCGCTCAGGATATCCCCGGAACATATTGCCGGAATAAATCTCATAGGGATTCATCGTAAACGATGTTCTTTCCTCTAGGTGCTTTAGAATATCACGTATGATCCTTTTTCTTAGTGTGTTGTCATTGAATTAATTCTTTGTTTCATGTATAAAAACTCTACGGTTGAGCCAATAACAATGGAACTATCCTTACTCATTCAGCTGCTCAATTTGATCAAAGACTGACATATCGTTGAGTTAATGCCATAAATATTCAGTCGCTCTTACTGATCACATTACAGTCGACAGATCCGTTCAGCTTCCGGCACGCGCCCGTCAAGAGAACGGCTTGCACGACAAATAGTATTTCTTCTCTCCCGGATTACCATATACATCCGGAAAACATATTGCTGCTTCATTTCTCTTAGGGATTCACCGTGAATGATGTTAATTCTTTAAATTTGTTTTGGTTAGTCGCTTAATTACTTTTTTAGAAGTCTAAATGTTATGTTGTCACCACATTTCTCTTAGAGGTTTCCGTTTATCTAGAAGATATTATATTGGTTGTGTTGGTTGCAAGTGCGACTGCCGATCGGTAGGTCCTGGGTTCGATTCCCGGGTCGGGCCCTAATAAAATTTTCTAATTTTGATTTTCTAGTAGTGGCTCGGAGTTTGGACATGTGCCCGATGCATGACAAATGGCTCACCACCTATTCCATAGTGGGACGTAAACGTAACAGTGAAACGTGGAAATGTTCTACATTCCTCTGCCTACCTCTTCAGGGATTACAGGCATGATGTTACGTTTATAACGTT
>DWDU01004667.1:0-10565 GCA_018245575.1 Jemadia suekentonmiller | reverse complement strand
CATCATATTTTATACTCCGTGCTTACTGCCTACCCCTTAAAGGTTCCAGCGTTACGTCGACCTGAATTGACGCGACTAAGAAACTATTACGACTTGTCTGTTATCCATTGAAAATGTTTTAAGACCGGATACGATAAAAATATTTCAAAAAATAATTACTCAGACATTGAATAGGTTTTCTATTTAGTGTTTTCTCACGACAGGTTTCTTCTTAAATCATTCCTTGAAATGTATCAGGTGTTTAAGAAAAATAGGAGCACCAATATTAATAATGACATCAATAACAGAACAATAAGAGAGGTTTTTCATAATTTTATAACAAATATTTTTATATAAAGATACGTGTACTATATTTCTGAGTTCATGATAAGAAAATGATATGTTTACAACATTAGTCTGATAAGAGGTTATCAAATGAACCTTTGCTGATCTTTGTTAATATTGTAAGAGTTAAAAGTATACACAATCACTCGTGTAAAAATACAAATTAAAAAAAACAACTGTTATAGTTAAGTAAATCACGCCGGTAATACCCAAAGAGGTAGACAGAAGAGTGTAGTACATTCCCACGTTTCACTAGTTATATTTACACCTCACTATGGAATAAGGGGTAACCCAATTGCCATACGCCAGGAACAAACATAGACTCCGAGTCACTACTAAGAATTAAGAATTCATGTTATAAAAGCCCAATTGTACCCGATCCCGGGATCGAACTCAGGACAGGATCTCGCGAATAGCAGTCACGCTTGTAATTGCTCGGCCAACTAGACAGTTAAACCAAACCCCTTTATATTATGTATTTATTTGGCAGCCATACCAATCGAAACTTATAAACCAATTTCAAGTTATTAACAAAAAAATATAGGTATAGTTGACTAACATGCCAATGTTACCAATGTTGCCAATGTTACCTTCTAAAATTTCATCATAATATTTTTATTTAGGTATACCTAGATGTATATGTTTGTCTCAGGCCGCAATACTATGGGATGTATTAGAAACAACGTCAATATTCAATAGTTCTGTATTAATAACATGTAAGTTTATTTTTACCGATTTGACGTGTAGACAAATCGGTAAAAATAAATAATAATTTAGATAAAAAATGAAAAGTCGTTAGTAGTTTATAAATTACTCGACACTGGAATGTCTGCTCCACAAGCCACTTTTAAAATTGTTTTATAAATATGTTACAACAGTGTCGGTAAAATTGCCAGCTACTGCCGGTAATTAAAATGATGTTAATAAATTTGACTTCGCTTGGGATATTTGCAACTAAATAATTGTTCTACTATACTCAGCAGGTTAATAGTAACTTACAATAAACATTGAAACAACACAGATTTAAAATATGTGGAATCATTGTGATCCAAATGATAACCAACGCGAAAATTCGACGTAACAGCAAAGTAATAAGAAGCGAATTTGCAATTTCCATACCTACAAAGCATCTGAATGCAATAAGTGACGAGATAAGTAGGTGGAGGACACAGCCGCGTACGTACATGCATCTAGAATTCTACCGAGAAATTAAATTGAATCTCGGCTTAACAAAACTGATCGTGCTAGAACAATTATTTATACGGTGAGGAATATTTTTCATTAGCGATTAAAATTTAAAATAATTAAGCAAAAGATAACCTTACCTGCCAATGATGCCGACTTTTTCTGTCTTAAATTTTGGCGCCATGTCGTAACAAGTTAATGTTTTGTGGAATTTAAATCACGAATTGCTAAAGGTAAAGTGTTCGATCAGCGTTCGCTCTGATATAAGAGCGACGTGACACTGACTGTTGTCGACGATGTCGGCACCAATAACATTGAAGAAATACACTTATAGTAGGAAAGTATAATGTGTACAATACAAACATAGATGGATAAATACAATATAGAACTATTTTCATCATATTTCTATTACATAAATCATTATGTAAATATCACCGATTTATCAAAAACGTAATTATGTGTATTCATTATGGTTAAAGTAAATTTTAACAACGTTTAAACTTTTTAAGGGATGCCTACGTCTAGCAGTGGACTGCGATGTGCTGATGATGATAATGATTATACTTTGGTTATTTTTGGTCATTATTTAAAATGTACCGATAGAGTGATCAAGGCGAGATAAAATCAAATACATTCTCTAGATAAAGTCCCGTTCACAAACCGAATCACGGCGACACATTATTTTATGAAAGGTACGTAGCAATATAAAAAAATTAAAATTTTAGTTAGTTTAATACGTTGTTTTTTTGATGTTTTGAATTAAGTATTGAATTATTTTCTTCTGTGCCTACTTGAATTCCCTCAATTTGATGGGGTTCATTCCATTATGTTTAGTTGAAGGGATATATTCTTAACAAAAAATAATTAATCTAAGGTGTGCAGGTGTCCTCACGTTGTTTGCCTCAAGTGATATTTAATCGAAACATAACATTTTGTAAAGAGGTGAGCGCCAGTATTTGAAACCAGGAACCTCGAGGTGAGGGTGAATTTGAAACTACTAGTGCTTAGCGGAACTTAAAAAAACATCACGACTATATTCCCCGAAGAGGTAGAAACATTTTGTTTTCAAAATTATTAACATTTGAATATTTTGATGTATAAAAAACGTTCATATCAATTCGATTAAATGGCACAATAATATTTTCTTAAAACATATCGTAACTATAATTATCAGGTTCTTAGAAACAATAATTGTAATTTTGCAGAACAAAACGGAAAACCACAGGCTTAGTAGAATAAAAGAAAACATACAGATATTAATTTCTTTTTATTGTACAATTACAAGAGTTAAAAGCTAATATTAATACTAACACGTTAGTATATAGGTATAGATATGTATTTCCTCACAAGTAATAATATGTATTGGCATCAGTTAAGGTATTACATAATCATGTATTTAGCGTACCATTACTTTGTATTTTTCTAGAAATCGATATCCTTATAACACGTAAACGTAACGGGTGAACCGTGAGAGTGCACTACATTCTTCTACCTACCTCTTCGAGGATTACAGGCGTTATGATACTCAACTTTACATGGATGTTTATAATATTGTAGGTCTAATAGATAACAAGAATAAGTCGGTACCAATGAATGCGATTAAATTTCCTTGCACGAGAATGTACGAAGACTTTTATCTATGTTAACATTATACAAATTTAACATCACTGTAAATGTACAGATTGTTACAAAGTAAATTACGTCTTCTTATATTGGAAAAAAAAATACAAAAACTTTTTGTTACAATTGCGGGGTTGATAATTATAGGGATAAGTGTAGATAAAGTATATTATGGAATAATGACAATTATTATATATTATTTTTCAATCACGTGAAGGTGGAAAAAGTATCTTATAAATCCTTGAATTGATCACAACGGCTATTAAATTGATTAAGATCAATATTAATAAAAACGGATTTAACATTATACAAACCTTAAAGAACATTATACAATGTGATTTAACAAAGTATAAATATTTACTCGTAAACAGCTATGTTCGTGTCTTACATGAAACAATACTGTCATTAACATAATCTCTGGGTATTTACATAGATATGGATGAGTTCTCTCTAGTGTTTTCTATATGTAGATCCTTTTGTAGAATGTACAAAACTATCTAAAAATCTTAGATTAATCAACTGTAAAAAAAATACGTTTCAGAAAATTAAGATTGAAGTCGGATTACTACACGTTTGTGCCTACCCTTTCAGGCAGATACAGGCATGATGTTGTGATTTTAAAAATATATTAATATTCTACTGAATACAAAAACATTAAATTCGAAAAAGTTTCTTTTCGATTCTAATTAACTTTTGCTATGACGCTTATGCTAATATGTGGTTTGAAGAGCTGAAGAATAGAGTTGGATACATCTGGAATTTAAAGCACCAAAGACCGGGTCGAGTGTTACCAATTAGAAGGGGCCTGCGTCCAGCAGTGGACATCCAAGGAAAGATGCCTAATACTCAGTGTGATTATTATACTCCTTACTCGCAAATTATTGCAACATAGTTCCAGCTTAGAAATGAAAGTTACGAAATGAATGTATTTATAAAAAACCAAGGTAGCATTGGATACATTAAAATCTCCTAATGATTTATTAAATTACTAACTAACTAATAGGTTTATTATGATCTGATTATTGTCAAGAGTTTAAAGTAGTACCTATGTATTTTAATGCCTTTAAATTTATTTGATAATAATTAACTTGACAACTGCAACGCAGCATATTCTTATCATCAGTTTTAGGTTGCTATTAAATCCTGTTTCCTGCTAAATATACAAATTAGTAATTAACATAACATCTTTATTAACTCATGTCTACAATCGCTACTTCGCTTGTTCGTACCCCAACGTACATTTATTTTGTGTATTCCAAATTGGCATCAACAATAACTCATTCACGTATGTATCTTGTACTTGGTGGTTAGAACTTTACTGGCACGCAGTTCCAGCGATCGCGTCGGCTGTATTTATGCTGAATATCCTGTAATTCACTTCATTGGCATCTAGGCTTTTGTAAATGAATCTTGGCAACTTGTCACTGAGCACCCAAAGTGTGTCTTCATTGTCCACCTGCAATCATAGTCATGAGAGTGATGAATGTAAGCACTTGGACACTATAAGGACAGAAGAATTTGGCACTGGTTGTATATCCGTTCTTTACATATTAGTAAAAATAAAGTAACATCACGCCTATTATCCCCGAAGAGGTAGGCAGAGGAGTGTATTACACTCCCACGTTTCATCAGTTAGGTTTACGTCCCACTACGTACCACTATGGTGGTGAGCTTATTGCCATGCGCCGGGCAGAAATCCAGACTCCGAGACACTATTAGAAAATCTAAATTAAAAAAATTCTGTAGTGCCCGACCCGTGAATCGAACCCAGGACCTCTTGATCATCAGTCGCGCTTGCAAACAACATGACCAACGAGGCAGTCAGCAAACGTAATAAAAATCCTGACGATCGGTAGGTTTTAAACAGACCTGAAGATGTCTGACAAAAATAACAGATGTTACCTAAGGCAGGCTTTTGTTACTGTTACGGTCACTCATTTCAACGTTGACCTTTACATTACATTGACTGTTGTAGACTAATAAACGACAGTTTATTTGCAATTTTGAAGATCACAAGTGAATTAGATATCATTGAGGATGAATCTTGAACCTCACTTGGTTGCAAGATTTTATCAACTCTGAATATCTACCCAGATACAACAAACCCATTAGGGGTGCGATAGCATTCATCAGAGATCGCCCAACGCAGCGAACTAATACAGGTCGAAGGTGATGATGCTGATGAAATAGTCACATATTTTATTTTGCAACATAATATAAGGAAGACGTTTATGCGATCCGAGCTACGTAAAGCAGGTATGTTGAAAAGTTTGAATTGTCAAGCAAAATTCTAGTCACAGTTGTCTGCTACATAACTAAGTTTATCGTATGATAAATCTTACCTTCAAATCGTTCGGAAACTCGAATAGAACAGGGTCACTGAACAACAGGGGATTGTTCTCAGGCGTGTACGGTTTGTTTGAATTCCAGCAACCGACGCCATCACGATTTATCTAAAAAAAGAATGTGAAGAATTATCATTTCTTTTTCATTGAATAAATATCGTATAACAACACCTTTCAAACCGAAAGACTTTGCTTTAATAAGAACCTATTTATATCCGGTAATGCGAATGTACGTGTCAAAAACGTAATAAAACGCCTGTAATCCTCGAAGAGGCAGGCAGAGGAGTGTAGTATACTTGCACGTTTCACCAGTTACTTTTACATTCCATTACCGAATACGGTAGGAGTTCATTATTATACATCGTGCAATATCCAGACTTCGAGCCACTACTAGAATGTCTAAGTTAGAAAAGTCCAATAGTACCTAACCCGGAATTTAGATCCAGGATCTCTTAATCGGCAGTCTCACTTGCAATCAACACGATCAACGAGGCAGTTACGTTTCAATTTAGACATAAGAAATAATTTATATGCCCTGTATATTTATGTTGTCCTAATCCAATCACCCTTTTTCATTTTGGCATATTTAAAATTTAGAATAATAGGTAGACAAAAACTGCGTCGTCCGCGTATATTACTTTTTCTGGGAACTTTTATAAAGCACATGACAACCTGGAATTTATAGCTCCACTCAATACATTTTTATATTAATATAATATTTTCCGCATATATTTTATACCTCATAATGACAAGAAGTATTAAATACACAATTGATTTCAAAGTAATAATACTAAGAGCAATCATTTATTATAGAGAATATTAATGGTTATTATTCGCAATGATTGCGTTTTTAAATGATGTAATACAAGAGATAAAATATATTAGAAACATATCTCAGTGCTCCTTTATTCAATGAAACTATATCATAAATAGCTTTATTTGTTGTCATGTCAATGCCATGCACACAACAAGAAGCAAATTACAAGAGTATAATTTTAAATTTTAAGTTGGAACTAATATTTCATATTGATTATTGATCTTTCATTAAAAGGGTTAATATTGAATGTTATAATATTATATTACTTAAGTAACGTAAAATCACACCTGTAATCCCCGATGAGATAGGCAAAAGAATGTAGGCCACTCCCACGTTTCAACAGTTACGTTTACGCCCCACTATGGAATAGGCGGTAAGCGCATTGCCGTACACCCGGCACATTTCCAGACTCCGAGCCACAGCTAGGAAATCTAAATTAGAAAAATCCAGTACTCATGTTAATTCCTAATATGCCTCCTATAACTGCCTCGTTGGTCGTGTTGGTAGTGAGTCCGACTGCCGTTCGGGAGGTCCTGGGTTTAATTCCCGGGTCGGGCACTACTAAATTTTTACGGTGAGACGTTTACCTTTATGTTACGTTACGTAGATATAGTTAAAATCATGAATAACAAAATGAAGATTATTGAATACAGTTGGTGTGATGTTATCCAAAACATCGCTATTTATACATGTTTGCCATTGAATTAAATGGATGGATTATAATATGTAAGATTATAATAAATAAAACTGGACTAAGAGGGTTGCCTTGTGGCATACCATACGGGTCAGTAGGTACTGTATTATTAGAATTCCAGTTTTGTTTTAAAATTCGATTTAAAGTAAGCTCGTCACGCCCGTAATAATGTAAAGATTCACGTGTTCTATGTACGTCCATATACGTGCAATAGATAATTAATTTGTATCACGTATAAAAAGAAAGTTAAACTTACTTGGGTGTAGAAAAGAACGTGGTTTTTAGTATCGTAGAAGCTAGCAGAAGCTTGCGTACGCTCTCCTCTGTCTCCCAATAGCTAAAAATAGATAACAAAAAAAATAAAATCAACGCTATTGTTTTATTAACTATTTGTTTTATTTGCCTATACTTTAATTATTCTTATTGTGTCATCACATCAGATCCCTTTAGGGTTGGGTTGAAAATACTTATAGTGCTCGACGTGCTTTTTCTACGTTCATAGCTGTGTTTACATTTATATATTGTATTTCAAACAACGTTTAGTTGCCATTTTTCCCATATATACACTCATGGAATCAACCTATTACTGATATAATGTTAATTGTATAATTAGAATGATCTAAAATATATTTAAATGTCTGTTCACATTTTCTACCAACCAATGCAATGTTATCTGGAAAGATTCGTTGGTGTATGTATTGCGATGTTGCAATCCACTATATTATTAGCTATAACGTCATGAGGTTTGGATATTGTTATCATACTGAAATATAGGATTTGTAGGATAAGTTCCACTGAATTTCTTTCGGAATGTTTTAAAAATTGCGAGAGACAAATAAATACTGGGGATACAGCAACAGTCGCGGTCCGAAATAATCCAGTAGTCATATATTGCAATGAATATTCAATCGTTTCTGTGAGATATGATATCAAAATTACATACAATTATTTTTATACATGTCACAGGTAAGTGTACTTTTAATCAACGGTCGTACATTTTGTCAGTTGTATCAGGCTGTAGCGTCTTGTTGATTTTATTCATGCAAGCTTAGGTTTAACGGTATAAGATATTGGTATTCGAACCTTGAAGTCATGGAATGCCTCGCGTTTGTCGATGTGTGTGTAATTGCGTAGCAGCTCGGTGGACACACAGAACTCCTTCGTGCTGGAGAACGCGTGGAAGAACATGGTTCGGTACCTACAACAGCCGTTCAATGTTACCAATACTTGCACGTACACACAAACACATCGCGACTGATTCGAGAATCACTCACTCGTGACCTCGGACTTGATCAAGCGAGTCATTTTTTCAGGTCATTGTCAAAGTGACCAGTTCACATTTACATAACCATAGTGTCTGACCATATTTTTAATTGATTACATAACAGAATTTTCTTCCAAATGGTTTTTTTATTGACAAATATTATTAAATTCTCAAGTGGTAATAGTAGCGCGTTCATTGCAATTAAATATTCACGGTAAGCGGAGAGCCAAGGCCTAGTATAAAGAACGTGACCCACTCACCCGTTCTCTCTGGGCTCGGAGAGCGCTAGGCCAAACACACCGTCGGTCCATTGGAACTGCACGCCGCCAACGTTGTACGCGCCGGCCAGGGGCTCGAAGTGGAAGTAATGATGAGCTACGCGCCAAGAGTCGTCCTGTTTCAAACTATACACCACTACACCATATCCTCCCAGATCAGGGACGTAAGCAAATGCATCGTCACATGAGTTTTTGTCTACATCTACCACCTGAAATGAAAGATTTACATTTGACTTGTAATTCGGCAGATACGTGTTTTATGGAGTGGGACAATTTAACGACTTCTTCAATTTTACAAATTACCTACTTTAATTCTGACGGTCTTATAATATGTCGTTGTAGGTTCTATAAGCGATAATTATCTATACAATTCTTTAATTACAATTAACGTAACTTAACATCACGCCCGTTATAGCCAAAGAGGTAAGCAGAGGAGTGTAGTACACCCCCACGTCTCACCAGTTACGTTTACGTCCCACTATGGAATAGGTGGTGAGCCTATTGCCATACATCAGGCACAAATCCAGACTCCGAACCACTACCAGGAAATGTAAATTAGAAAAATTCTGTAGTGCCCGACCCAGGAATCGAACCCAGGACCTCCCGATCGGCAGTCGCACTCACAACCAATACGACCACCGAGGCAGTCGATACTTACATTTATACTTACACTTACGATGTTATAACTTACAAACAAGTTATAACAAATGTGAACTAAAGAGTCCAAAACTAGTTATATGTAGTAATAAAATAAGTAACACAATAATTTATTAATTTAATTAGTTGTTTATGTTCACAAACAAATTCAAAGCATAATAATGAAAAGCAATGAGATCTTGGCAAAACTAATTATAATTACTAAAGAAGACCTTGCAGCGGTCTTATGACTGGAAAGAGGGTCATTCATAAGTTACCATTAATACTTGAATCAATCATAACAAACAGTTTTTTTTATTTGTACAGCCTGTTATTATTTTATCTTATTATAAATTTACGCTACGACAAAAATATTATTGTCATCGTTCACTCTGTATCGTTACACTTGCAGACGGCTGTCCTTTCAGAATGAGAAAGGTTAATAAGGCCTTAGTCTGTCGGGCTGGCTAAGTGCAGATCGGCAAATTTTACTGGCCTTAGTTAGCATTATAAGGAACTCTAAGGTGTGCATATTTCCTAACGATTTTTTCCTTCACTCTTGTAATTGATACTGAATTTTATAAAGGTTCGCCTTCTTCTTACATTATATTTTTAGAAAAGCTTTTCAGATACAATACAAAAGCTTAAAGATCAGTTATAAGGTGCTAAGAACCCTAGTACATATTTATTTAATCGCTTATATTATAATTTCTTTTGAGATTATATAGTTATAACGAAAACACTTACGACGTTGGCAAAGAAAGAATCTTCCTTCATGTCGGTCACTTTGAAGTAGTATCTATGGAGCAGTTGGTCGGTGTTCAAGTCGAAAATAACGAGTGACGGTCCAGCTACTTGGTTAGGATTTCCTAAGTGAACAACAATCAAATTAACATGTGCATAAGTTGTTAATCTTCAACAAATTTTACACGAAAAGTTTGATTTTTTTGTGTCAGAGAATACCTATGTATAAATTCCCTATACATTCTGATATTGTGGATTGTAATCTTTTTGCAAATTTTGATGCCTTCATTGATCGGACTGGAACATGTTAGTGCGAAAAAATACACCAAAAGAGACTACTGTCAGGAGGTGAGATGAGTCATGTCATGAGATTTACATAGTACGAAGACGTAATAATGAACTTATAAAAAAAACCAACATCAGCGCAATTTGAATTCATGTAATCGTTTACAATAATGTCAACTCACTAACTAATGTCTTTTTTGTCTATCCTCGAAGATATTTACATAAATAAAAAACTGCCTTTATAAAACAAGTTAATTTAGTCTACGAATAAAGTAATCGACCTTGTGACATAAAGCATACTACAAATTAAATAATTTAATGTAATATACTACAGCTAAATATGATTTAGAAATTTTCCTTATTATAAACGTCA
>DWDU01004666.1:0-10565 GCA_018245575.1 Jemadia suekentonmiller | reverse complement strand
GCTAGGCAGAGGAGTGCAGTATACTCCCATGTTTCATTTGTTACATTTACGTCACATCATGGAATACGTTGAATCACTTTGCTCAACCCGGGGATCGAACTTAGGACCCCAAAAACAGGAAGCAATTGCGCTCGCAAGCACTCCATCAAAGGGGCAGTCCGACTGGTTATTGGTACTATAAATCTGGATATTTGTAAAAGATTTCATTTTTTATTACGAACACAAAAAATTTCTATGAAATATATACTTATAAAATGTACTAATGTAATGTAAGATGTTAATGAAATACGAGTATGTCATATTTTTGAATTATCTTAAGATTTTAGTTTTCTATTGTTACATGTTTATATTTCACTTATTTCTCAGATGAACTGCGAAATTGCGTACGCGAAGTTTTTTAACATATTGAAAGGAAAGGTGAATTCAGTTGGTGATAAATTTAAATGCGTGTTTAATTTGTGAAATTGATTATATTTGGTGATTTTTCAATTTTATTGTAATCTATTTCTTTGACATTGCTTTATTTTAACTCACTTATTAATACTAATAGAGGTTCCATGTATATTTTTAATTTCAATTCTATTTTTTCTATTTTTTCTATTTTTTGAACATAAAAGTGTTTTTTGTTTAAACCAATTCGTTTCCTTGAACTTACACGCAAAAATGTGCCCGATGCATGGCAATAGGCTCACCACCTATTCCATAGTGGGATGTAAACGTAATTGGTGAAATGTGGGAATGTTCTACATTCTTCTGCCTACCTCTTCGGGGATTACAGGCGTGATGTTACGTTTTTATACGCAAAAATATGTAGTATGGATGCCGAAAGAAAATAAGTAATACTTTATTTCTTTACAGCGTTTTATAGATTTTTATTATAACTAGGGTCTGATATTAAATGAAGCAAGCAGCAAACGGGGAGGAACGAGCAACCTGAGCTCATAATGAATAAAATCAACCCCTCTCTTCTCTCACACGAGAACATTTAAACAATTAAACAAGAACAGAATTTTATAACACAAAAAAGCTTTTCATACCAGTCCTTCAACAGAATCGAAATCGACGTCGGTGTATGAATAGAGTGATTAATGTAGAAGAAGGGTATTAAGTCTGTAGGAATAAAGATGTTCGCTACTCTGTGATGTCTAACCACCCTGTTAGGGAACTGGCGTGATGATTAAATAATAATAATATTAAAGCTCTGGTACAATAGTCTTCATAACGGTGTGTTGTGAAATGATCCCAAATTATACTAGGAACTGTCCGTTAGATACCATGTTTACTTGTAATAGAGACTAGTGTCGCCATCTGTGCACTGTATTTGAGAGTTTGTTTTATGTCGCTTGTGTGCAGTGCACATGTGCTTTGACAGGATAATGATGAGTGCAGAGTCATGGCTGCACCTGGCGCCAGACACGGTACGGGTCGCATTCACCATCAGCGTCTTCGAGTACGGGAAGCTTAGAGCGTTCTTTAAGATCTCCTTCATCTCGAACAACGTTTCGGCTACAGCCCTCACCGACGCCGCGATGCGTGGTACATTGAATGTAGTTATCCGCTTAACTTACAATGCCTATTCGATCAAGGAAAATTGTGCGGGTAACCTTCGGGTTATCACTTTATTATTGGATGAATATTATCTAGTACCTATGCACTTGAGAATATCGTTCTTTAAAAAATAATACTGTGGATAACCTCAGGGTTTATAACTTTATTATTAGACGTACTTGTGCAAATGTTATGTGTTATTTTGGGAAACTTTACTACTAAAGCTATGCACGAGCGCACTCGACGACGTGTAACATCTCCACATACACAAATATTTTATAAGATACAAATATGTATTTAACAACATTAAATTCGTGGTAATTATCCTAACTATTTATTCTAAATGCATTTTTTTTACTATCTGGAATCTCGCGGCGGAGACTCGACCTCGCTGCAATCGGCGGGAGCTCATGAGGAAGGACCTCGTATAGGTCCGAAACTAGTCGGGTCACCCCGAAAAACCACACGTGAGTCTAGCCGGCTTAATTATTAGAATCTGTGAATTATTTGTACTAAATACAGATTGGTAACAATAATTTTCTAAATTGTAGCCAATAAATAATTCATGTGTCCATATGAAATTTGTCACCATATTTGCATAATGCAATTTGAACATAACTTAAAATTATACATGTTTATGATGTTAAAAAATTAATAAGAATTGGTAATTGGTGGTATTGTAAAAATAGAATGTCGTAACAAACATCATGCTTGCAATCCCTGAAGACGTAGGCAGAGGAATGTATTCCCACATTTCACCAGTTACGGTTATGTCCCAAAACGGAATAGATGGTGAGCCTATTTCCATACACGGTAATGAGTTGAGAAGAGATTTATGTACCTACAGATTTTAACGCATGCTTCATAAACGAAATATTACAATTAAAACATTATTAATGTAATAATTCAGTAACGTGTACATTTTAAAGATAAAAAATTTACAATAGACAGCGCCATACAGCTTTCTGTCATCGCCGAGTTTAGTCGCCTGTTATGACAACCTGTAGGTATCCATGGATACCGCATCTCGTAATATGCCTATCGTTGAATAAAGATTATGAATGTATTTCAAAGCCAGTGTCAAATTTTAAGATTTATTAAGATAAAAGTAATTATAAGAAATGTATGTAAATTTTCATCAATTAATTAAATAATTATACAATCATTTGTTTTCGTACCTTATACACAGCTTAATAATTACTAAGCACTATTTCCGATCAATTCACTCCTAAAAATTTTGTGTTCTAACATAATGGAATTAATAATATGGCAATACTATTACATAAAAACACACATAATATTTATTTACAAATTACCTTACGCTATGGAATTTCCCGATTAATATTTAAATATACCTACGCGTTTTCGAAGCGTACCAATTTGGCAACACAATATCCACATTGATATAACACTAACAGTTCGTTACATCTGTGGATTTAAATTTCCACCATTCCACTAGCTTTTTCTAGTCAAAACCCCGGTGTCCGCGGCTCATTCGCTCTCAACTGGCGCTTCCGCTCTGAAGCCGTGTTGGGGGTCGGCGTCATAGTTGACGACGCGCAGTTTTCCGAGCTTGTCCACGTACCCATAATGACCTTTCACATGCCCGTCGTTGTCTCTCTCCTCATAGCGGAATTGTCGGTTTTTTCTGTAACGTTGAAATTAATACTATGCACAATTGTTATACTTAATTTGAGCTGTTAAATAGGAAGACAGACACCGGTATGTGAATATATATGTACATATATAAAGACGGAATATTAGGCACTGTTTAAACAGTTACTATCCAATCGCTTGTTTGTTCCATAAGCACCTGAAAGAATTAAATATTCCTATTATATAATAACTAAGTGCAACGCAGGGTAGTATCAATACCTCATATCATTTGATTTTCTAGGGGTCCGCGAACTGAAAAAGGTTAAGAAACGCTGGTCTGTGGGACTCCTGTATAATAACATGGTATTGTTATGTTTAACGTTTACCCTTTTCCCGTGTCGAATCCAAATTGGTAGCTGTGAGGGCCCTTCATGCCGTGCATTCGGAATTCGGTCCGCTCGCCGTCTGGCGGCGGCCCGCGGCCCGCGGCTTGTGCGCCGGGCGCGGGGGGCGGGGCTTGTCTTAACGGGGCACTGTACACGTGTCCTGGTAAAAATAAAAATTATTCAGTTTATCGAAATTATCGTCAAATCTTTTACTGTTCCTATAACAGGCCTTAATGAGTGCAAATTTTAATAGAGAGTGCATGTAAGTATCATATATCAATTTAATCGCCGAATGTTTTATACTTTTTTGGCCTTACTTCGAGTGTCCTCTGTTGTGTCACTTAAGAACAATATTCAATCAAATGAATGTTATTCTTTCAGTCATCTCAGCCCTATATATTTATATTAAATCTTTTAATCATAATGAAAATTGTAAGGGAATTATTAAGACAAGCAAACATACGTAGTGGTGTTCTGTAATTGGTTGCAGAAGTCTCTTGTTCCGACGGCGTCGTATTCTCCTGGGATTCGCTTACGTCTGGTTGTTCAACCTGTTGTAATCATAATTAATATTATGAAACAAACCAATGAAAAACTTTATTTTAAATATATATGTACGCAACACTAGAGATTTTATTAAATTTCATTTTACCGTGATTATTTCAGGTTCCCCTTTCAATTTGTGTTTCTTTTGGGCTTCTTCGTATTTGTAAATTTTCTTCTCTTCAGATGGTATTATATAGCCATCTTCTGTCATCTGATTTGGCTGGAATTGTACAAGTGGCCTCGCTTTGGGGACTGCTACTGAAGACTCGTCAGTAAATTGTGCCAATGGAATTGGTACAGGTTTAAATTCACTCCCATATTTTTTTGGATACAATTTTGTAGGATTTTTGTATTTCCTTGTATTATACGGAATTTGGAATATAGGCTTTGCTCTAACACTGTTTGTAACAGCTATTATTGGGCCATTCCAAACTGTTAAAGGATAACCAGCTGGTAGAGGCACTCTATGATTCTCAAATGGAAAATGGGTTGCTTCGTCGGGCAAGATTGAGATATATTCATTCGGGGCATTTTCTAAAGGCGGTTGAAGATCTCTAGATGGTATAGGTAATCCAATATTTCTTTCCAACTCTATTACTTTGCCAGTTCTAAAATTGCTCAATATTGGTTCGGAATGATTGACAGCCGTTAAAATTGGTATCACTTCCGCATGTTTCGGTGGTAATAATCCTCTAGGTATTGGAGTAGGGGCGGGTGCAATTGGATACCAATCTGTTTGTTCTCCCGACTCTGTTGGTTTGTAATAATCTGATTGTTTGTCGACCGATGGTGGTAGCAAATACGTGACGGGTGTCGGGATCTCATGCGACGTGATTTCGGCATCCCCATCAGGATTAGCCGGTACAAGGTAACTATT
Source organism: Jemadia suekentonmiller (assembly GCA_018245575.1). Lineage (NCBI taxonomy): Eukaryota > Metazoa > Arthropoda > Insecta > Lepidoptera > Hesperiidae > Jemadia > Jemadia suekentonmiller. Next base: position 5,612 of record DWDU01004666.1, on the reverse strand, counting down.
TACGGTCTCTTCGTTTGCTTTATAATAAATTGGTTTCTGAGAAGATTGTTCAGCGTCAGCAGCCTTAGTTTCATTCTGACTTTCCTCTAACTTTTCTACTGGTACTTTGATAGCTGTTCCAGAAATAATAGCCGCTGCGACCTGCAATCATAAAGCAGACATACTTTGTTACTTTAAAATTTAATTACTTTACGCAATCAAAGTGGTCGAAGCGGCTTCGTTTATTACAGAATCGTAAAAAACAACCACGAACTCTTACGGTCTCTAACCTCGCAAGCGAGCAAAAAGTACGCCCAAAACTGAGCTCAATTTTTCTATTACATCAAGTCACGTAATCTCCAATCAAGAAAAGTGTGACAGTTAGTCAAAAAAGTGCATTTAATGCTTAACAGTGACTAAAATACTTGTTCACTGACACAAATCGTTGGGTTCTTTAATAAATAGGTCGAAAATATTATTTCGGCCTTTAGTCTGAACTAAATAAAAACTAAAATTTAAATTTGAGACAATTGCAACTGATAATTATCGGCTTTTTGTAGGATGATTGCAGTATGATAACAACTACTTACTTAGACAACACCTACAATTTAAACAGTTACCTGTAGACCAACTGTTTTAACCTTAAAAATGAGTATTTTGTGTGATTTAAAACGATCCATTAAATTTAAAGAAAACTCACGGTCACTAACAGTCGTTTAGACTTTGTTACCGAGATATTTTATTTTTCGTATAAAACGTGAAGAAACTTTGGAAGGAGTTCATGATGCTGTGTTGTCAAATGGTTGATTTAAAGTGTTTACTAAACAGTACCTATATTTGCGGTTCATTAACAATGTCGACCCATTATCGACTTTCTAGGGCTGCTCTAGAAAGCCGCGACACTCGGTGGAGAACGTAAACGATAGCTCTATCAGAAATGGCACCACGGTTCTATTGCAATGTATCAATGTCGACTTTTCATTACCTACTTACAATATTCAGAGTAACTGCAACTTAATATTACGTAGATCGAATTTACAACATAGAACAATCCAGCCTCCGGACACTTTGTAAGATAAAGAGAAATTACATTATTACAATTGTGACACACTAACATAGGAAGTTTGTTGCTTATGAATCAATTTATTTGTGTTGTAGTTGTTTAAGTGACAATGTGCATTAAATAATTAGATATATACAAATATTATTATATGTATAAGAGGCTGGGAAGAGCCGAATTTTAAATATTCATTGATAGTGTATAACGGGTACTCACGAAGAATAAAACAACATTTGTTACTTGTTCCTGTCCGGTGGCTAAAAAATGTATTTTAATTAAATTCTTAATAATTAAAAAAAGTATACTGTAAAAAAGTAAAAAAAGTAAACCACTATAGAATTTTTATATTTAGATTTCCTAATAGTGCCTCGGAGTTTGGATTTGTGCCCGGTGCATGGCAATAAACTCACCACTTATAACTCACGTGGGACGTAAACGTAACTGGTGAAACGTGGGAGTGTACTACACTTCTGTGCCTACCTCTTCGGGAATAATAGGCGTGATACTTTAAAAAAAGTAACGTCGCGCCTGTAATCCTCGAAGATTTAAGCAGAGCAGTATAGTTAAGTCCCTTCCACGTTCCACCCATGTTCATAAGTAAAATCTTATTACGCATTCCCGACAAGAGTAAAATCTTAGCAGATAAGCGTAAAACTTAACGATTAATATGAAGGCTTAATCATCATTAACTATAAGCTTATATATAACGTACCTCTCTACTTATTTCAACATGAAATTTCCTACACGAATTTTTAAACAGTTTCTAGAAATTAACAGCATGTTTAGATTTAACAAATATTGCTATTAGAATTATTGTAGTAAAAACTAAAGCCGGCTTAACGGAGTGATGTGCCATAATCTTACATTTGGAATCTATATCACGTCTCTATAGTCTACAGTAATAACGGTCGTATGTAATTATAAAGATACGTCCAGATATGACTGTGGTTTTCCACCAGTCAAACCGTATAAATATATACAAGTTACGATCAGGTTGTTGCGCAATGCACTACTTGTGATCAGTATTATACAAGAATATACAATGCAAAAAGCACTTGCACTCAAGCTTATGCAAGACATTACTCCTATACAATATTTATTTCCAATGACGTAAATGTGGATCTTATCGTAAGACGTTAATGTCATAGTATATTAGAATAAAATATGAACAGTACAAAGTAATAAAATAAATCCTCAATCGAAGGGTCTTTGGTATAACTAATAATCACTAAAATTTGAATATTCTGTGATAGCTAGTTTAAATTCGATAGAAAAAAACTGTAAGTGCGTTAAATTTTTCAGTATTACATTATAATACTTCAATATAAAATTTACAAAACATAATTTATTGTAAAATTAAAATTTCTAGTACGACAGCTAAAAATTTCGGAAAAAAGAAGTAGCTCAACATTTAATAAGAAAAAAAATGCAAAATAGGCTTTTATTAAATCAACACCACGCCTGTATGTTCGCAAAGAACTTAACAAAGGAGTGTAGTTCATTCTCACGATTAACCAGTCATGGAAAAAGGACTGTGACTATGGCTACACATCGCACTCTAATTACGAATTCGTAGTATTGCTACTCGGAATTTAAAGTTAGAAAAACCCAATAATACTTTGCTTTTTCTTAAACTGTGATGTAAAAATGTTACTTACAAGAAGGGTCATTAATTTATTACGAGTTCTAATGGACCGTCTTAATTTTTATGAAATGCCAGCTGTCGAGAGGGAAATGAAATGACAGCTGTTGGAAGAGATATTGAAAAACGAAAGTGCAACTAATGAACTATGGAAACAGTTGAACAAATTATAAGAAAACAAACTTAGCTTTTACTTGCATTACTATTGCTATCTCGTAGAATTTATTACACAATATTTAAATATCAGTATACAGTATTGTTCAAATCAGTAACTTTTATGAATTTATTGGAACGTCAGATTTTTGCTTATGTTTTGCATTTAATTTTCACAAGTATTTTTATTGTTATAAATTCAAATACTGTTCGTCTACTAACCAATACACCGTTTTGCGAAACAATTCCCAACATCCACAAAATATATATTTTCTATTAAACCTTTAGACAATATATGTACCAATTATTTTAAACAAATATCTATTTGTATTCGCTCATTTCTTTGTTGTCTTACGTGTTTATAAAATATTACCCTATAACATTTAACTTGTTTAATCTTTACTTATTAAATTGCATTGGAGTAATATTAGTGTAATTATATATAGATTTTAACGTAAAACACAAATAAAGTAAGTGTCTACGAAATATAATGAATTAAAAATGCATCTGTATTTTAAACATGATTCTCAGTACCTATTTCAGTTTTGAAATTAGGCTGGCAGAATATGCTTTGGGAGTTTAAGTACAGTCCGCCTTCGTTAGATTAATCGTTCTACTTCTACTCATATTAAAAAGAAATAGATATGATAATCGTGTTTACAGTTTTTCTTATTGAATTTGAAATACTTAAAACATTAAAAATATTCTTAGTTTACATAACAAAATAGTAGACATTAAATTTTTTTGTAATCTGGCTATTTATTATTTAAGAAAGACATTACATCTGACTATACAAAAATAAAAAATAATTATCGGAAGCTTTCCCATACATATGTATATAACAAGCTATAGTTTCATAAGGCTTCAAAGGTCTACTTACGAGAACTAGTCGCATCCCCAACATGTTCAAAGTCATGAAGTAGTTACGTCACTTTATTTATAATATACATTAAATTAATTCACAATATATTTATTTACTGCTTTGCGTTATTCGAATCACAGATCCGAGCGGTCTCTCTCGATCTTTCTATCATAATAATGGAAGCGAGCTCTGGTCACGCTCGCTTTTTATACATCTTATTCACCACTACGCTGTCCGTAGGAAATAGTCCGAGAGGTTTCATTTTGTTTTACACGAGTTAGATAAGTGTCAGGGTGCCGTCTGTGTCTACGTAATTTGAAGAACGATTCAGCCGTAAAATTGCGCGGCGCACCCGGATTGTCAGTCATTATGTGAGAGGTTTTTTGGTACATACTACGTTATATTTGTTTTAATTTCATTTGTCTTGACCTAATTAGGTACCTATAAAGGCAATTATACTTAAATTGGATTACATCAGCCTTGGCTTTGTCATTATCCAAACAATCTTATCGTTGATTTCATAAAATTATTGTTAGCTAGATCAATAATTTATTCATATGACAATAATTAAAAATTAACAATCACATTCCAAGTTTATTTTATTAGATACTAGTTTAGTACATCGTTTGTTTAGCTTTACCTAGATAAATAATAAAATAGCAACGAGGATGAAAATTGTAGGTACAGTAAGTAGATACTGCTTCGTTGGTCGTTTAGTTGTAAGCGCGACTGCTGATCGAGCTGTGCTTCAAATCCCGGATCAGGTATTGGATTTTTCTTACTTAGATTTTATAATAGAAATTTCTAGTAATGGCTCGGAGTCTGATTATGTTCACTATGTATGGGAATAGGCTCGCCACCTACTCCATATTGAGACGTAAACGTAACTGGTGAAACGTGGGAGTGTGCTACATTCCTCTGCTTACCTCTACGAGGATTACAGGCTCGATGTTAGCTTTTTATGAGAGCCGTGCAGGTTTATTGATATAAATGTGTACATGTGTACCAGCTTATATCACGACTGTATTACGAATTTCCTGACTAGTTTCGGATCTATCCGCCGTCCTTTTTCTTAAGCTCGCGCCATTCGCAGCGAGGTGATGGTGGAAGCGGATTTTAATATTTATTTCGGCATGATAATGAATGATTAAAATATTTATATTAATAGTTAGTATTATTAACGTAGATTTAATATTTTTCATTAACCATAGGACATTACAAAAACTATTCATACAGACGAAACAAAAATATTTTTAGAAATGTTAGGAAATGAGTAAATTATTATTTAAATGTTACGTTAAATATAATTAAAGTCAGATAAAATAAAAAATTGTTTAAGGATGTTTTCAATAACAATGAAATTATAAATAGACATTCAATACAAAAAGAAATCAATTGGTTATTTTTTACCAACATGATGAAACGGACGAGGACTAGTCAATGATTAAAAAAGTCAGTCTTTGTGAAGCAAGATGAGATGTGTTCACATTTGATGACATGAAACAGTGAAATATTATTTAATCAAAAATGTGTGATAACTGTCAATATATAAAGGTAAAATAATATGCTATAATTAGATAATACTGAGCTGTAAAACCAGATAAACCATTTAGGTACATGGGTGTGACGTGTTCATGCCCTTACCTGGTGCATTGCTAGTTACCAGATCTTACATAGGTACATCGTTCGCTTATATAAGTTTAGATAACTTTCCTAGTACTAGTAAACAGCATGTCTATCGAAAGGAAGTTACATCTAAACGCTTACCTGCTTTGACAACACAAAAAAATTACACACACGCATACAATATACTGATGGTCACATCTATACATATAATACAGTTGCGCTCATCACACAAATATTTATTCTGAGTGGGAATCGAACCCACGACCCCCGGCGCAACAGTCAGGTTCACT
>DWDU01004665.1:0-10565 GCA_018245575.1 Jemadia suekentonmiller | reverse complement strand
CTGGTGAAACGTGGGAATGTTCTACATTCCCCTGCCTACCTCTTCGGGGATTACAGGCGTGATGTTACGCATTTGACTATGGTCTCGCATGATGGACAGTGGCCTGTTGGCCAGTTTGAATTTATAAAAAGACAGTCACGAGAATTTTGACGTTGCCGTTTTAAACAGTTCATTTAGTCAATTTTGTAAGTTACAGAATTGTCTTGTTAGGTTCAATTACAAAGTTTATGACGCGGTGGTGTGTGATGTTTATAAACAATGAACATATTCATCTTCTTTATTTTATTACCTCTGGTTTACCCGTTGTAGGGCAACAGGCCCACCACCTATTCCTTATTGGGACGTGAAGTTAACTGGCGTAACGTAACGTTCCTCTGCCAACCTCTTCGGGGCTTACAGGCGTAATGTTGCGTTTTTTTATTACCTCTGGTTTTTCTTTTAGGAAGAGTGCGACACATTAGGCGGGTGCTCTGTCGGAGAGGCAAAAGTCACTGGCGGGTACAATTCCCCTGCCAAATGTAAGTGTGATATATTTGTGTAAAGAATATATTATACATGTCTTGACTGTGTCTATTATGGCTTAAATGGTAATTACAGTTTATTCCTTTTAATGATAAATATGAATGTTGAAAACGAACTGTTAATATGTTGAATGATGAACACTACGTTCCACTGTTGGAAAGTCTTCTTTGAGAATAACAGAGATAAGGTCGTAATCTGCCACGCTGGCCAAATGCGATTTGGCAGGTTTCGCACCCTCGAATGAGAGCCTGAATTTTAAACTACTAGGTATCTTATAGCTATATATCCTATATAAGCTATAAGATACTCATCCTTAATGTAATTACGGTGCCGAAGTGTTTTGATTATTTGTAAAAATGTTCTTATGTAAGCGACTATCTTTGTCTTTTTGAGAATAAATTTCTTTAAACCTAACCTAATGTAATACTAGAAAATTTTCTAATGATGATATGTAATTTTAATGTTTAAATTTTTTAATGTCATTGTGAGGCTTTTTCGAGGTCAATCTAAGGCCCGGACAAAATTTTGGAATCGGATAAAGCTTGAAGTTCGTCATTTCACGCTTCATGCTGTCTGCTTCAGCTCGTAAGACACTGCTTAGCGGGCAAAGTGTCCTTCGAAATTTTTATATAGTTCTGATAATACCTTGACCGGATGACGATGCCAAAATATGTAAATGCTTCCATCCGAACACATTTTAAGTGATACTTTTATTAGTTTATTCTGTATAAATAATATCTGTAACAAATTAAAATAAAACTTCAACAGATGTAATCCACACGGTGGGACCACAAGACGGATCGGCGCGCGACCTGCGATCTTGTTACGAAGCTTGCTACGACCACGTCAAGGAGCTCAACTTGAAGTCCGTCGCATTTCCTTGTGTTGCTACAGGATTACATCGTTTTCCTAACCGATTAGCTGCGCATATTGCCCTTCGAGCCACGAGAAAGTTTCTTGAAGAAAATGAGGACTTTGATAGAGTAATTCTATGTATGTTTAAGCCGATAGATCTAGATATCTATGAAGCATTAATGCAGTTATACTTCCCACTTGAATAAACTATATAACATTTGCGCTACGTATGGCAAATATTGCTTGAAAAATTATGTTTTTGTAATTTTTTGCATAAATGAAAAGTTTATACTAATATCAGATCTTTTTTTCCATATTTTACTACAATCAATGTTCCATTGATTGTAGTAAAAAGTATATTTCCAATTGTAGAAGAACAATGAAGAATGTAGAAAAAGTGGCGGCAGGTCTGTAAGGATAGAGACATTTAGCACTTGGTGCCCTCTGCCTACCCCGTAAGGTCAAGATATGTATGTATATAACTTTCTACCGTAGTTTACCGTACCGTACCGTTTAAAAAAATATATGTACATATTTTCGGAATTATATAGGTTCTCGTACTTATATTACGACGTAGTTTTAACACAATAACGGCCATATATTCAGTCTATATATTTAGTCATTTAATTATATTACACTTATCTTAACGTCTTACATAACATCACAACATGCGAGCGTCCCCTCTGTGCGTTATTGCACCGTGGCACGAGGGGCGCGGCGGGGGGCGGGCCAACGCGCCGCTCAAAGCGCCATCTTACGTCCTTCGATGGAGATCTCGACGGCCCGCCGCGATCCGCCCTTTATCCTTTTCTGATCCATAAACTTTTTCATCTGTTTCTCATAGCGGGTCATCTTCTTCTTGCTCACCTGGCAGTGATAAAAGCGACGAACAGAAAGTAAGAATACATACTACTGTAATAGCCACCGCTTTGACACATTGAACGTTGACAATATGAAAGGTACATGTTTATCGATATTTTTGCATTACAGTAGAATCAAATTGGAGCGTCGTGTGACGCTTCAGTATAAAATAGGGAATGTAGGAGGAAAGTGTGCGCACCCGTGACATATCGAGCTCGCACGTCGACTTGGGTCGCACCACGTAGTCCTTGTTGGAGGGCAGCGGCACGCGCGCGCGCGCGACCCAGCCCGGCTCGCCCGGCCGCACGGCGCTGCGGGCACACGGCGGCGCGGCTGCGGTGCACCCTCAGAGCGCACGAGGATGCGGCTGGCGGCCGTTTATAACCCTACTCCTCGACTGTTAAGTCTTTCCAACAAACTTAACGCCCGTTATATAATGAACCCAGCGATGATTGTTCGACGCGTCCTCCGAGAGTGTACCGTAGCCGGCATTGTCTTTACTGTATATTTTGCATCCCATCATTGACACTCAATTATAAAAATAAAAGAATATTACTTATAACTATGTTTAAAAAAGACAACTATCAAACCTAATGAAGCGTAGTGAAGAAATATTCTCATTTATATGTGACACATGAACGTTACATAAAACATTTGTATGATGTTTACAGTTATCTTTCTCAAAGAGCAAATTTCAATATATAAAATTTTGTACATATCATTATTTACACACATTATGATTAGGTAAGTCCCCAAAGTATTCCAAAAGTAAAAGAACTAGGGTCGATCTTTAACCGGCGTATTTTCGATGTCGGGTTTGGTCGGGTTCAAACCTGTGTTCGCATAAAACCAAAGTAAAAGAGGTAAGTAGGAGCGGGGCGGCACGCACCGGTCGGGCTCGGCGGCGGGCGTGCCGCGGCGCGCGCGCTTGGCGGCCGGCGCCGCGCCCGGCTCGTCGCGCCGCGCGCCCGCCATGGCGGCGTCGCGCGCCTGCCGCTCCTCGCGCGACATCGCTGCCACACACCGCCGTACAAATATGAGTATATGCGACTACACCAGTCGTCTCTCACAATTTGAGGGACCACTTTCCATAAGTTTTCATGAACATTGTACGACAACGACAGAGATGGACTTTGGGATGTCCATCTGTCGTAGTTACGACGGTAGAACCCATAAATAATAAGTATGTCTCGTGACAAGGAATGATACTAGATGGACCATCAGCGATATGCGTCGCGTGATCACTATAAACGCTTCAATCTAGACGAAATCGAGGCATTTCACAGAAAGAAATGTAATGAAATATTATAAGTGACTTGTGTACCTTTGAAATCTGTGGAAAGGTTAAAGATGGGGCGCGCCCATTCTGAGATAAGGCGACCGGCTCGCTCACGATTAGCCTTCGTCTCTTTAGGGTGCTTGTACAGGTACATCACAGCCTTGCCGATACCCGATTGCTTCAGCAACGACTTGTCGATGGATGGGAACTGGCACGCGGAAAATTATAAAATACGCTTATGTCATGAGTTACGGTTAAAGAATACGTATTGATGACTCGTGTGGCACAATGTTTGATATTCCCTATTAGCTGGATTTGGATTACATCGAATGGATTTCTTTCTTATATCAAAAAGGGAACCAATGTACATATGCAGCCTTTCTAATATAAGTGATAGATGTAAAGTGCTAGTCGAGTCTCTGACTCATTACCATGGATAGTGACAAAGTTGAAACCATTCCCATAGCTACATGTCAATCGGGTAGTCGTACATGATTGATGTAAAATACTTACGTCCATGAGTAGCTTCAGTATGCTCTCGCGGATAAGCAGGCAGGGCAGTGCTCGATTGGGCATAGGTGCCAGCCAATCGCAGAGCACGTTCAAAACGTTATGCTCCAGGAATGCCAATTGTAGGTCTTTTTTTATAAGCTGCGACATGGCGGCCTTCAACATAGAGACCTGCAAAATATTATCGAATGGCCAATCATATAAGAGTTTGTTCTAGTATCACTCGAGAATCTTGTTCTCGCATAGGATTAGCAAGGCACCTTCTTGACAGCGGGCTGGTTGCGTTTGTTAAGGTCGCGGTCCTCGTCGGCGGCGGCGCGCATCTGCTGCAGCAGCTGCGCGATGAGGTCGTCATTGTCGTTGATGATATCGATGTCGCGGCGCCGCCGCCTCCCGCGCCTCTCCTCACGTTTGCGAGCTAACATCAGCTCGAAGTCCGTCATTCCGCCCGTCATCTCCATACTGCTACATACGAAAATGCACACTGTCACAATTAATTTTAAGTTATTTATGCATTTAAATTAAACTACTGAATTAAAGAGAATTCCCCATGTTTACAGCTCAGGCAACAAAGGTATGACAGAAACAATTCCAAGAAAAGTTAGATTTATAAACTAGTTAACAGCACGCCACGTAACGCCATCGCGTCGATGGCTTTTCAATACGCTTGATTTACAAAAAAAAGTAATTTCATAAATCTTATTTCCATTTGATTTTTATAGAAGTCATATTGTATATCCACGTATCAAAACGAAAGTGTTGGAGAAATAGAATCACGAAACGTGTTGCGCTTTAAAAAAAGTGCTTGAATAAGCATACCTTTTAGAGTCGGGAGCGATATCGTCGTCAGAGGAGTCCGCAGCGGCGGCGGGGGCTGGTTCGGCTACGGCCGCTTCTCCTTCGCCTTCCACCCGCTCCTCCCCGTCGCCCGCTGCCACGCCCGGCTCGGGCGCGCCGGGTTCAGCGCGCTCCCCCGCCTCGCCCTCGTCATCCGACTGCAGTCGAACCGTGCGTCGCTTTTTCGCGTCTGACGACATGGACAGGCGGTCTTTTTACTGTGAAACAATTCTAGAAAACCTTTGAAGATAAATTTATTTATTTTTAAAATATAACTAACGACATAACAGTGACGTACAAAAATAATGACATACCTTGGCGTGTGGGCGAGCGGGAACCTGATCGTGAGCGCGACCGAGACCTAATACATAATAATTTCCAAAGTTATTTCATATAGTATTTTGTACGAATTTATTGACATAACAACGTAAAATTTAAATTCCTGATATATACGTACCTAGATTTAGATTTGGCGGATCCGGATGGAGATCGAGAACGGGAAACAGACCGTGATCGAGAGCGAGATTTTGATCGGGAACGAGATTTGGACCGTGACCGCGAACGCGATCCAGACCGGGATCGAGACTTTGATTTGGATTTAGATCGGGATCGTGATTTGGATTTAGATCGGGATCGTGATTTGGACCGAGACTTGGACTTAGAACGCGACCGTGATTTAGACCGCGACTTTGATTTAGATCGGGATCGTGATTTAGACCGAGATTTGGATTTAGATCGGGATCGTGATCGTGATTTAGACCGAGACTTGGATTTGGAAATTGATCGTGATTTAGATTGATATTTGGATTTAGAACGCGACGGTGATTTAGACCGAGACTTTGATTTAGATCGGGATCGTGATTTAGACCGAGACTTGGATTTGGAACGTGATCTTGATTTAGACCGATATTTGGATTTAGAACGCGACCGTGATTTAGACCGAGACTTGGATTTGGAACGAGATCGCGACTTTGATCGTGAGCCCGACCGGGATCGTGAACGAGACTTGCGGGAGCCAGAACGCGAGCGAGAGGTCTGATCAGCATCTGAAATGAAAGATGATAAATAATATTACGTCGTTGGAGGTACATGATATACTGCCTTGTTGGTCGTGTTGGTTCCAAGCCAATCGGGAGGTCCTGGGTTCAATTCCCGGGTCGAACATTACTAAATTTTTCTAATTTAAATCTAATATCGGCTCGGAGTCTGGATATATGCCCGGTGCATGGCAATAGGCTCAACACCTATTCCATAGTGGGACGTAAACGTAACTGGTGAAACGTGGGAGTATTCTACATTCCTCTTGCTACCTCTTCGGGGACACAGGCGTGATGTTACGTAATATTACATCTTAATGTGTACAATTAAAAGTTGTAAAGTTAAACAGTTATAATTTGGTCGTGTCTCCAAAATTAAGTATAATTTAGAGCTTACCATGGGACTCCGCGCGATCATCCATTTCCTCATCTATTTCCATTCTGTCCGGCGATCTTGAACTGCTTTTATCGCGATCTTTTGTTGGTGATTTACTTCTAGATTTGGATTTTTTCGGTGATCCAGTACTGGCTTGGGATCTATTAGGTGTAGTGCTCCTGGATTTTGATTTGGCAGATCCACTACGCGATCTAGATTTTGATTTGGCAGATCCACTACGCGATCTAGATTTTGATTTGGCAGATCCACTACGCGATCTGGATTTTGAATTGTTTTCAGTCGATGTATTGGGTGATTTACTTCCAGACTTCGATCGTTTGGGCGATGATGACTGAGATTTAGCCACAGAGCCGGTCTCGGATTGTGACCTACTTTTAGATCTAGACCTTCTTGTGGATCTACTGCCAGATCTACTTCTAGATCTCGCATTTCTCGGCGACCCACTACGAGAGCGGGATCGGGCAGGGGAGACACTTCTGGAGCGAGACTTGTCAGGAGACCCGCTTCTAGACCGCGATTTCGCTCGAGATCCACTTCTAGAACGAGACTTAGCTGGAGATCCGCTTCTGGAACGCGATTTGGCAGGTGATCCACTCCTAGAGCGAGATTCTGCAGATCCGCTGCGAGATCGAGAACGAGATTTATCGCGAGACGCACTCCGTGAGCGAGAACCCGCCGGCGAGCCACTCTGAGATCGTGAATTTCTTTTTGACCCACTGTGCGATCTCGACCTACTCAGGGATCGGCCTTTGGAAGCTGGTGATCCACTTCTAGATTTGTTCCTGGGTGTACCACTTCGGGATCTTGACGACTTTCTGGAGTCGCTGCCCGATCGTCCGGACATAGCTGATCCACTGCGCGACCTCGCCGATTTGGGCGAAACTGAGCGAGAAGAAGCTCTCGATCCGCTACGTGATCGGGAGCTAGATTTGGATCGAGAGCGATCCGAGCCGTCGTGAGACATTTTTGAATCTGAAGCCACCTGTAATGTCGAATATATACAATAATTGAAATCTAAGAAATAATCATGTTTTGTTTTTGATGCAATTGGTTGCTAAGTTAATGCTAATTCACGTATATCACCTGATAACCATAATTCGCAGTTTAATGCTCTCACTTATATTTCTTTCATGAACATAGTAGGTACCAAGCAGGCAGTTGTCATAAGTGGTACTAACATTGAAAGCAGCAGTTGTAAATGCTCACCTATTCCATCTGTATCTTAGCTTAAAGTGGTAGTGGAATTGTTGGGATAAGCCTGTTTTAGTTGATTATATCTGTTAATGTTATTTGCTAATAGTACGTGCAGTTAATATTCGTTACTAGTAGAACTGTAGAAATAAATAGAGCCAATGCATGTCTAGCAACACATTCAATACTAGTTTTGTTTGAGGATTGACAAACATGTCACCACATCCAAGTGTCTGAGATGGATGTTTATCGTCAAATTACAAATTCATGCATTTATTATAAATTAGTATACCCAATTTTTAAAAATCAGATATGTAATAGAAGATGGATGATGAAATACATTAGTTAAGGAAATATGATTTAAACTGTAGGTAATTTACAAGTTAAGAAAACATATGAAAATAAAGTAATACTAGTAATTACCATGATGAATGTATTTGTGACATTTAAATTTAATTTTAAATAATATCTGTATTTGGTAGTAAATAATGGTATTGGGGATTATGGCAGTCTACTTTAACTTGAGCTTCAGTTATTAATAGAAACCGAATCAATTTAAAATGATGACAATCAAAAACCACTTACAGATCTACTTCTCGATCGAGAATGCCTGCCATCTGTAAAAGAAAAATATTTATTTCATTTCAGATTATTTCTTTTTAGAGTAATACATAATTGAAAGAGACTTAACACTAGATGTACTTAGCCAATTTGACTGATTTAAAATACAAGAGAAATTGATGTAAGAGCCTTTGCAAAACATTTTTCATATATAAACTCTGTTTTTGAAATACATTTTCCACAAACATTTTTATTGCATTTAGCATAAAAGCTCTTACATCTCTTCATCACTTATATTTTAAATGGTTCAAATTAGCTCAGTCCATAAAGCTAGTGTTAATAATACTGAAATCATAATAGGGAATTAAAAAACACAATTATGTGTATTAATCATCATCAATACTTATGTAATTTTTCAGTTAGGCATGAGTCACATCTTAGAATGAGAAAGGTTAAAGCCATACTCAACAAGTATAAATTGGTAGACCACACACATTTTTAGAGAAATGAAGAGTTAAATCATTATTTCTTTCACTGTTAAAGTAGATGATATTTAATCTATGTAACATCACACCTGTAACCGCTGAAGAAGTAGGCAGACTATAGTACACTCCCACATTTCACCAGTTACATTTGTGTCCCCCTATGGAACAGGTGGTGAAACTATTGTCACACAACAGGCACATATCCAAACTCTAAGCCACTAATAGAAAATTTAAGATAGATAAATTCAAAAGTGCCTGACCCAGGATTTGAAACCAGGACCTCTCTTTCCAGTCACCCTTGCAGCCAATACAACCAATAAGGCAGTGTTGGAAGTATGTAATTTATAAAATACTCAATGTTGTAAAGAAATAAATGAAAGCTGATAACATAACCTACAAACCGCAGCAGTTAGCCAGCATTACATAGCAGGGTAGATGGTACAAGTAGCCATGCCCTGTGATTCTTAACCCTCCTGCCCGGTACGGGGACTATGCATAATAACTTCCCAGGGGTATTCTATGTCCAGCAGTAGATTTAAGCAGGTTGCTGATGTTGATAACAAATCATAGAGTGAGAACCTGAATCTGAGCCCCTAGGTTATCACCACTTATCGCTGTGTAACAGTATAGCACTCCTTTTTTATAAATAGCAACCCTATAAACATTTTCCTCAATTATAATGTATGACATACTCATCTATCTTATCAGCATTTAACATTATCTTGGAATGTTGTATTAATAATATTACATTATATAAATTCTGTTTGTAGCAAATAACTGGAAGCTGAACTAGCTCATTTAGGTATATCATCAATAATATAGTTCCTTAATATTTCGCCAGTCCAAATGGTTTGCTGCTATGTGTCACATAGAAGCCTAAAGATCAATTTTCCTAATGTACCACAACAATAACTATCATGCTTATTAGCATTTATTAAATCGAGGATTTTTTATTGGCAATAAAAGTGATGTGGCATACCTGAGAAGTTGTAAGCTTATTGAAAAAAAAATTGCTTTGAATTATCAAACTTCATAAATAAGAACATGTTTGTTTTTAAACAATTCCAGGTTTTTACTTGATGGGAAATATTTATTAGCCTTGCTTAGCCTATATATACTGTTTTTTTAAGCACATTGGTTTCTAAGGCATTCAACAAATGATATTCTTTAACTTGTTTTGTTATCCAAGCCCATTCTCTTGTAATTACATATTTTTGTATTAATGTAATCTATGAAATAATGAGTTGTGATTGAATAATTCTTTTTACAGAATATAATAGATTCTTCAAAAATTACAAAAGTGAATGGATGTAAATGTTTTATGATAAGTAGTAATGAAATTTTGTTCATGTCATAACAAATTACAATTAATAAAAAGCAGATATGAATCTAAAAATCGAACAAATAAGATCACGCCTGATAAAATTAATAAATAAACCCACTGAATACTTACCAGAAGCCGAAATGTCTAAGCAAAACGAAGAGGTTAACATTTCATACATGTTAAATTTACTCACCTGTGTCTACATCCATCGTTAGTTCTCGTAATATGTCAGTTCGGTTTTAAAATTTCTTATACTTTTAAATAACACAAATAGTCCAGCAAAATAGCTCTCATTGGAGACCACAAATTACCGACCGCATCAGTCAAGTCGATACTATAATAATCAATGAAATATTAAACGAAGAAAACTGTTTTTTTTTGCCATTGCGACATCTGCAACAGATAAGGAATGCTTCTTACGGGTATAACATTGCAGACAATCAATATCGTATAGAAAAATCGGAATTATTTTTATGTGGCAACTCTTTTCTATTTATTTAAACCTAGTAGTAAGTGTGCCTGTAGTAGGAGAAGAAGTTGAACGTAATAGTACCTGTGAACATTTCAGGAAAGATTTAATAGCTCTGGGCTTCAGATAAAATAAATGCTAATCAAACAGGGAAGCTTTAATGGAAAAGCCAAATATTATATAAAATATCAAAATATATTTATACTGGTACGTAGTTTTTAATATAATTTTATTATC
>DWDU01004664.1:0-10566 GCA_018245575.1 Jemadia suekentonmiller | reverse complement strand
ATGTAACTTAAACTAACGCATTAGGTTAACCTGTAATGTTAGTTGTAAGTGAGATTATATTAAATAAATAAATAAATTACGTAGCGTGATTCGTAGACGTATGCCTATTCATATTTCGAAACAGACGCAGGGTTGGATTAAACTCGTTGGCCGTCCGAATCATGAAAGGTGACGACAACTAAGACGAAGGTGAATCTACACAAGAGGAAGTTGACTCGATATTAAAGTTAATGCTGTGTTATGTTGCAGGTTTTCAGAAACTTCGATATCTTGTGATTAATTTTAAGGATATTCATAAGGATCAGTGTTAATTGAAAGCATAAAAATACTGTTTTTTAATTGCGAACTATTTTTGGTTTTGCCTATGTGTGTAGGAAAAAGTGGGGTAATTGATAACGGCGGGTGATTGAGAACACAGTAATAACTTAGTTATGTTCTTCTAAATGACCCACATAATAAGACATAACATAATAAGGTAATAAGACACAACTAAATTTTTTAATATATCAACCCTATAGGAACGATATATCGTTTCTATTTCTCCGTCAACGTGTTTTCAATTACCCCATAGCGTGTCGAATAAATAGGAATGACAATGTTTTTTATATCCGTTAAAAAGTTCATTGGAAAATTCATTTAAAATAAATATGTTAAAATAAATATTAATATACAGGTAGATTAAAAAAGTTAGTGTTAGAATAAAACTTGATTGTATTTTTGACGTTTTTCTTTTATTTTTGAACGATGGAAATTAAGTCTTTTCCATTTACCCCACTTTCCCCTTATGTCATTTGCGCCAAAATGCTCGCCGCATTTTAGATACTGCTGTTTTAATGATGATTTGTGAACACAGGCGTTAGTGGCGACACTTTACAACATGAGTTTCTAAACTGCACTAAAAGCCTATCCTATAATCAACACGCAATCTCCTCTCGTATAAGTACTTGACGACACTCATAAGTCACGTCAAAAACACCACTTTTCACGTCATATAGTATATATCATATGCTACAAAATGCAGGTTGATTTTATAATGAGTACATTCCAATGAAAACCACTAACTAATACATCATAATGTTCAGGATTCAATGAACATTTCAAGTCAGGTATTCTGTTGCTGGTTAATTCCACGCATGAATTGGTAGAATACTGATTGAATCTGATTAGGGCACGAGCACATTTACACGATTCGTATGACGCATAAAAGTGTCTTTAACATACATTTATTTAGGTGTAGTTACTTTTAATGAAAATTATGTTGTTGAAGTTGTGCTGCTGATATAACAACATCACGGAATATTTAGTAGCATTTCATTAGTCGAGGTTGCTCTCTCCTTAATAACAATTTGCAACACTTGTGTAAAATCGAAGTTAGAAAAGTCCAATAGAATTCGACTCAGGATGTGAACTCATGTCATCTCGATCGGCAGTCGCGCAGCTCGCTACCACTCGACCAACGAGGCAGTCTCTCTCTCTCTTTCCTACAAATATTAAAAGAAAGTTACTCAAGCAACATTAGTTATAGTCACATAGTGAAGAAACCTTTGATGGATTTTACTCACGTACCTAAACTATATTGTTTGATCGTTAGTGTTGTCCACACAAGCTTTTTGACCAAGTCACTGTGCTGATGTTCCTAAACATATATTTAATGAAAAAAAATCAAATGTTAATCAAAATTTTCGATAATTGAAATAAATCGTAATAGCCGTAACCTAGTATACAGTCATGAAATGACACTTTCGTAGAGGGACGTTGGAACGTTGTTAAAAAGTAAAAGGCATGGTTTGTCCGTCCTCTTCTCGACATTAACTGATGCTCTAGGTCATGATACATACATACATACGTGTGTACATACAAATATATCCATCTAACAGATGACCTCTTGGTAAACATAGGAATAACATTATTTACGTGTTTATTTAGACGATTAACGAAACCGGTCGTCTCTGACGACCACAGCTTCCGCGCTGTACGCGTAAATGATATTGATATTGTGTTATTACAATATAACATAATAAATGTTTTTTACGTTTACTTAAAAAAACACCTCCTGATTATGAAGACACTGTTATACAATTTATTATATGCATAGAATTATTTGGTTTTTTAACAATCCATATATATTTTTACAATTTATATTCAAAACTAACTAAACTGACAAGTTATTATAAGTTATTATAAAAATAACAAGTTATTATAAACGAAGACTAGTGTATTAGAGTATTTTTAAGGCAATTAGTACAACGGCATAAATACAAGTTCGCACGCGGTTTGATTTATGACGGTTATTGCACATTTAAACACTTTTATTATTCTTTATAATACCAGTATATCGTTTCAATTCCATGCGTGGTATCAAAATATTTAACTTAAAATGCAAGGTACGAAACGATTGAAATGAAAAATGGTATTACACATTTTCGTTGTCGTGTAGAAGTAGACGATGTGCGGAGAGCAGATATATTGGCCGATAACGCGTACTTTACAATGACCCCAACACATATGATTGGGCATTATCCGGTCGTTGTGACTGGGTGTAGCTCTTAAGGTGTCATCGGATGTATTCAAGGTCGTGTGAGACACGACCGCCGCATGTGACAGGTCTAATACGAGACCAGACCATCCGTGGAATGGATTACAGATGGGTATTTTTATTAGCTTCGGTCATCATAATATATCTTCAGCATCAAATTGTCTATATTCAGAGACTCACTAAGACTCCAGAACGGCTGTACCGATTTAGCTCATTTTGGTTTTTAAATATTTGGAGAAGTAAATTAATATGAAGAAATTGTAAGGAAAATAGTAAGCAACTATTTCATCATTATCATTTAATACATGTGTATAAATCATACAATTATAGCTGAGAACTGTTACACATCATAAATAATAAGAACAATCAGTAAAGAAAGGGAGTCAGCGTCGTTCATTTTATTTTGCATCGGCGACATTTGATTACTGCGGGCATGAGTCGAGGAGAATTTGACAAAGGATGTAACTTTTAAAATGTAAAATTGTCTTCAAAATGAAACAACTGTCGTTCGTAACGATTAATATGCCATGGCTTGTAATAATGCTCGTAAATCACCTTTCGATTTTCAATTAATTTATGCAATGTGAAACAAATATTTGAAAACAATCTTAGAATGTATGTATGTGTAATGGTCAAGAGCGAAAAGACATCTTACAATTTGGTAAACCTTAATTTTATGATTACATAAAAAAATATAATTGGAAAAAATGAAACCAAAGTATAAAAAGCGTGAGATGCTTGATATCGGTTTTCCAAAAAGCCTTGCGTCTTCTGACGTTGCTCGCCATTTTGTGTCGTCACAGTATAACACTTGTGGTTAAACTATGCTTAGGTAATTACGGTAAAAAATATCACGATATATATTATTAGTCTGTTTCAAATTAAATACAGCGCGTAATTGAACGTGCGATGAACAGACGATGGTTACATTTAAAGGATTTTGAAAGCTCCCTATTATACCTAGGGAGAGGGGAACACGTATATCTTTATATTTATTTATAATATATATAGGTACGAAAAAATAGTATCCCGTGTGCGCTTATAATCTTTCATTTGCGGGAGGTCTTCTTATTTATAAACTACTTTACAAATTTCACTGACGTATCAAGAATCCCTAAGAGCGATTGCTTTTCAGGTAGATACTCTATAAATGAATCAATTAAACAAATGATGAATGACATGCGTTGTCCGGTGAGTTATATGAGTAGGCGACAAGATTTGCGTGATAATGAAATTGCTTTATGAGCGCGGGTGAGTGCCATGTTCGGGCGGAGGGTGAGTTGAGAGACGGGTTATTTGCATACCTACTTATTCATTCTTTGTTGTATTATGCAGGCAGGTATCTCGTTCATTGCAGAGTATGCTATCTTATGTCTGATTAGTTATTAAAAATAAACTTATTATTGATGCACAGCTTAACGCTAATAGCAACATAATTAACAACAAAATTAGTTATGTTTGTAATGTATGTACGTACGTAATAAAGATGAACGAATAATAGACACATGTTTGGTTATTAAAAATTGTATGTTCAATGATAATAATAAATCTCTTGATACATGACGTCTTTACAGACATTTCGATGCAAAGCAAACAGGCACATACTTACATATAGCATTAGAGCGATTCTTAGAAATTAAGGTCCGGTAGTGTTTTTTGAGTACAGACCTTCTGCGCGAGTGACAGTCTCCGCATATTAACATGCTCGCCATCTTTACGCTTTGTTTTCCTTGAGAATTATACATTTATGTATTATTTCCACTCGCACACACAGTACTAGGCTTAGTTTATTGAATTCTTTATTACATGCATATATATACATAATGTAATGATTTATGTAAAGATAGATATGTATATATAAAATAAATACTATCGATGGCTGTTATCACAGGTTATTTAAATAGATATTCAAGAGTCAGTATAATCTTATAAGTACCAGGGCACCAGCAGCGCGGTGATATGACTTTCCGGCAGATATTTTTAATTAATAGAGAGGAGAATTAAAAGAGTTTTTGAAAAGCTGAAATGAGTCATTTGCGTGTCATCATTCACTCCATTACTTATTTTGCGCTTCCTTTCAATTGGTCTTTTATAACGATTTCTGTTGAATGTGAATTACGTTTCAATTTTGCGTTATTTTTACATAGTTTTTCTGAAAGGCGGAAGGAAAGTATTTTGAAGAACTCTGCGTTCTATATTCCGATCGCTCATTGGTAAGTACATATTTCAATGATCTGAAAGCGACGAGTAAGTTAAGTTCCGTCGGGCCTTGGTTTCTGGACGTGAATAAGTTCGTAAGTTCGTGTATTCTAATGATAGCCTCTGCCCTCGGGTCGTGCAACATGTGATCGCACTTGTTCGACAGCACTAATACATAAAAATATTTTATATGTCTACGGATAGAGGAAAATTATAAAAGATTTTCTCGGCAGAAGGTTAACAATGAGTAGCTACTGAATATTTTATCACTAATTAACTAATATTTATATTATATCAATGAAAAAGGAAGATGTAGCAAAACTTGGGGAAGGTTTAAAATTCCACAACTTGTGTATTTAATAATCTTGAATATTATGTGACCAGTTGATACACTAAGACCTTCTGACCTAGAAATCCTTACAATAATATCTATGGAAGACCCGTAACACTGAGGAGTGACAAAAGAAATAGGAAGTACATACATAATATATACATTATAGCTGTATACCATTTCATCATAGCTTGTAACTTTTGTTCACAGCAAGTTCAAAAAGGAACATTTACTTTTATGTCGTATTACTTAGCATCAGTGTGCACGGGCAGTCCGGAGCGTATCGATTTTAGGGCGCCGAAGGGAGAGAGAGGGCCGAGGGAGGGAACGCGCGGCTCGCTTCGGTGCAACTGCGCTGAATGCGTTCTCCATGTTACCTATACGTTGCTTTACAACACACCTTTGTATTACATTTTAGAAAAACGATTATTATCAATGGTCTCGAAATGTTTTGACGTTAGACATAGGTACCTACTTATTTCCGTTTAATATTTATTCACGTAGAATTGTATTCAAATAGGTATGTCATCTCCAGTCTTAATTATACTGATTAAGTATTAATCTGCTTTGACTTTATATTGTAAGGGCTTTAGTACATTATGAATGGAGTGAAATGTCTGTGTTCAGATATTATTATAATCTTTTATTATTATGAACTGACTCCATCCGGCGATTGTATATGAATGAAGAAGAAGCATGTTAAATTAGTCAAGACAGAGATATTTGGCACCGAGTAGACTCTGTCTATCCCGTAAGGGCTCTGTCTTGACGATATAATAACAACGTTATTATTAGCTACAGGCAGCAGCGTATTCGGTGCGAGAAGTTGTGGTCTGCTGTCCCCAACCCGCATGATCAGTGTGGGGATTATGGGCGCAACCATCAAGGGAGAGCAATGTCCAGCAGTGGACGACAATAGGCTGATCATCAGCATGATGATTATTATTATTAGAACCTCTTTTTGTTAAAAAATATATTCTGTGTATTCTGTTCCAGATGCTGCCTGCGGCGGAAGGCGCGAACAATATAAAGAAAGCGTTTTTATATAAATCTTTAAGCCACGCGATAGTACGAATAATTTACCCGTTCAAATTGGTTACCGCCAGGGCTGAAGATTCACTGACCTCTTCGACTGTAGTCACATCTAAATACTTTTATCATTGCTTACTGAGTAGTGAAAGGTATTAAGTAGAGCAATTATGATTATAAGTACCTACATATTAATGTATATTTAATTTGAATACGTTAAGGTATAAGTATGTTGATAATATAGAACAATTTAATGCAATTAAATTGGATATTAAAGATTTTGGAATAAAACTTCTATAGAATCGTGAACTTAAACACGATGAAACAGCAACAGTAAAAGTCGAGACGAATACAACCAAAAGGTCGTAAGCGCCGTGCAGAATCAATATAACTTAAGAGCAGAGAGACGAAGGTGTTTCTCGTACATATTCAATAATGGGTCAATTCATTTTGAGTATTTATTAATTAAATAATCGACAGCTATCTCCCGCCACGTATTTCAACGATCGAGGTAATATATATGTAGAGTAGGCGAGCCTCGCAATAAGTCATTATGTCCACAGAGAAGGAAAGAGAATAAATTTGGTACTCGTATTACGTATAGGTACTAAATGAATATTCAGACTCTTTCCATCAACGAGACAGTTTCAGTTACGTACATACGACCTTATAACTCACCTATTTTATCTGTATGTAATCTATATGATTTCAAAATTATTGAAAGCAAAAAATCTCCGTTATGATTCCAGGCATATGAGGCAAATTTGTTTCCTTACATTAATGAAATCTTTGATCTACAGTAAGTGTGATTTATATCACAGAGAAAAATTAATAGTAATTTCCCCACCTACATACATATACAAATATGTAATTAACACGAAGTTTCACTTCTATCGCTTGTCACTTCCTCGCACAGTTTTTTCTGTAATGTTTTCGGTTGGAAGCCTCACTTAAAGAATTTTCTAACCGTAGAGAAAAGTTGAAAGGCAACAAAAATACTTTTTTATATAAAATAATTATTTTCCCTCCGTTATATTTACATGACCAATTTCCGATGTCACAGAACTTTCCAGCGAAGTGAAGCCGTACAAAGCCCTTACAAAAACTTTTTAAAATTATTCTTTTCCTAACAATCTTTACTACCCAGTACGCGCCTTAAGATTCAGAGCTAAAAATTTTAATATTTTGTTTGTAATATTTACCTTTTTCAAACTTAAGAAACTTTATTTATATGTAATTGTAATTACATTGCATAGGTATTAACTGGTGAAAAGTGGGACTGTACTACACTCCTCTGTCTATCTCTTCGTGAATTATAGGCGGGAGTTACGATTTGTATTACGTAGGTACATTTCTACGAAATAAAAATGTCCATAGTTCTCCTAAAGCACTTTAAATAGCTTTTTGTATTTCGCATTGATAGAGAAACAAGTGTTCATAGAAATACTTAAATGATGTTTACTTTTATTATTTTTATTACATCGTCACATGGTGTTCCTCACGAAGGCTACAGTGCAGGTTGCGAAATGTTCTCTAGTTATCTCTAGTCCACAGTAGGATATACGAGTACCTACATTGACTGATGTGAGAAAGTAATGAATCAAAACACAAAGTGGCACCACGTATGTTCACAGTCGTCTGCGGGCCTTTGGAACAGGCGAGGGCACGCGGGCCGTGTAGCTCTCACCGGGCTTAAAGGTGAAGCCACTAAAATAAACAAACGTACAACAGCTATATCGATATTCGTTCACACGATCAGCCGCACTTTCAATTCACATATCGATACCAACGGCTGCCTTCGTAATATTTTCGCTCAGATTATGTACATACTTCGGATATTAGGTCAAAGTCCATGAATACGTCTTTGCTATACAGTATTATAAAGCTCGAAAGCCTTTGTGTTCATACATATACGTATATTTTTATTTAGACATATATCCCGGGTTCCGAGTTTAGAATGTCTCCTAAGTAAATAGTGTACATTTTTCAGATAAAAATTCACAAAGGAACGCTGACAAAGGCCAAACAACATGCAGGACTTTTTATTTTGTATGCGGGTTTGCAGTCGACCTGGTTGGATGGTTCTTGTATTCTTGAAATATGTGTGTGCGTGTGTGTGTGTGTGTACGAGTGTAAATACATGCAATTCATGTACCTACATACATTACGTACATATATGTATCTACATTCATGTACCTACATATATGTACCTATATACATATGTGTACCTATATACATATGTGTACCTACATACATACATGTGCTTACATACATGTACCTACATGTAACGTGAAATAAATGTTAAATAACCGTTAAACAAAACGTAACAAACTGTATTACTAAACATAAATTTTTTCAAAGGATGTACATATATTTATATACCGCATATTTATGATCATCAAATATTTATTTCCTTATTACGATTGTAAGAATAGAATAGAGGACGAGCTTACGATACGTATGCGCATTTCCACCTAATCGGGCTAATATTGGCTTTAGGTATATGGTTCTATAGTTAACCTGTATTTTTGATTTAAAAATTATACTTGACATTTTATGTAACATACTGTACAACACAATTCATGAGTCACCGGCCATGTCTTGTGTACGCATGTATTCTAATATACACATAGACCTTTGTGTACGGTCAGTGTATATAGTATGTATAGTAATCCTTGAATGCATTAAGTGTACGGTTAATACAAAGCAATTCACTTAACGGAGCTATTCAGTTGTAATTAGTATCTATATAACAAGGAACGTCGGGCAGGTGGAGGATGCATGCAGTCAGTGCAAGTCAGGTCGGCCACAAAATCACCGCTATTCTCGACAGTAGTTTAAGTATAAACATGCTAATTTTTTAACCGTGCGGAGATGAGCTGGCGAGAGGAAATAGTTCAGTTATTGAAATTCAGTTCGGCCACGAAAATACCTCTAATCCATACTGGTGTTAAAATATGCCTGCGTTTTAAAGAACGCATAACGTTATTACAGTGTAAAGTTTACATCAAAATTCAAAGTGGACTGTGACCTCCGCCGAGTTCAGCCCCAGCGGTTATTTGGTAGTCACTTTATCAGCCCAGTAGGTACATATATGTAGGTATAGTACAGGTAAGACGTACAGAATATATTATTTTACCCTTAATTAATTAGTCATACCGTGTATGTTTTAATTATACTACCAAATAATAACTGTTAATAAAACATCATCGTGCAAAATCTATCGTAATTCTCTCGCGGCTAAGTCCGTTGCATCTTGTTCTGTGACGAGTGCACAGCCTTGTCGATGTTAATGTAAACATTGACACTAGGTATCCGCTCGCAGGCACCGCGAGGTGAGCTTCGTGGCCCTCCGTCACATAGACGTGTGGCTCGGATCGATCGCTGCACCTCACCACACAACGCCGTCTCAATAAGATTGTGCTGAGACCTTCATACTTAGAAAGTATACCTATGACTAGTATTCACATACATGTACTAGGTAACATTCCATTAACTGTTTGGAAAATTAGTGAACAATGACGTTTTCGATTAGAGGGTGACATATTTCGAAGCATTTAACGCGTCCTATAACGACCTTGGATGACGTCACCGATATTGATATTTGTCGATGTCATGGGTGGCAATGGTTGGTCGTATGCAGATGAATTGATTATTTGTTCGTTTATTATCATTATAACAAAGTTGTTTCTTTCCAAGTCAACTTGGGATATTTTTCCTATAATATCATAAAAAAGATTTTATTTCTATTGAATAAGAGACAAAAATTTATAAGTAGGTAATAAATATAATATGATAACGAAAAAAATAAAGTGAGTTGATAGCCGCGGTCGTTTTCCATTTGCAACACCGGAGTTATTTCACAGGTACGATACCTACCTATGTCTCGGAATATTTTATAGGTATTTTAACAGTCTCATCTCACTATTTTCTAGGTATCTTAAAATTTTACGCAAAAAATAATTGACGTGACATAAATTATTCATAGGAAAAAACATGGCGTGTCTGCATAACCAAAATGGTGAATGATCAACAATTAATGCGTATTTGTTAAGTAGAATCAAAGTAAAGAAACAAGTGTCTGATTTTTGTCCGTTTTTTTCGGTTCGCAAAGGCCGCCCGCCGGATAATCTATTTGAAATACAGATAGATATTTCCACCTCAGCGTGCTACTATTGACTTTGGTTTTACGCGCGGTGCAGCAACAGAATTCTATGGAATCTGAAGTGAATATTGAGTTATTCAGAAAGTTACGCTCAGAATTGCGATACACAATACAATTCTTGAACTTACAAACAATTAAGTAGATATTTTAACAATCGAGAATTGTCTTACGTCAAATGTTTGTCTCTTCTCGTCAATCCCGTCTTTACCGTCAATCCCCGAAATATTTACAAAATAAGTATGCTAGGTTTAATACTTTTATTTCATATATTTGAAAGAAAAGCTCTTGTTGTTATATATGTATATT
>DWDU01004663.1:0-10566 GCA_018245575.1 Jemadia suekentonmiller | reverse complement strand
CTAAGTATGAGCCTGTAGGAAAATAATTTGTCTTTTTACACCCACATAATATAACGAAACAGTTTACCTCTGAAAACACATCTATCTAGCTAGCGCTGGAAGCGCTCCAAGGTCCCGCGAACATTGAAACAAGCGCTAAGTCAACGTTGAAATGCTTTATGTGTTTTGTTAGTAACTTTGTGAGAGGGCAAAGTGCAGCTACTTTTACTTCCCATAATTAAGTACCACCTTTTAAATAACAACATATAACATTAAATAAAGACGTATCATAATATTAAGGTGTGAGAAAAGACAAAAACGTAAGCATTTTCGCCGAATTTCGCCATATTCTGAGGCGGTAGTAGACAAAAAAAATACCATTAACTATTTATAATTGCTTCGAAGATTTATGTTTGCGGTACCTCTAGTGGGCTATTGACTAGAATGTCATCTGAACTTTAATAAAATATTAATAGTAACATCTAGTTAATATGGCCATCTAATCCCAAGCCTGCCGTAGACTGCAGTGGTGATTATACAATATTCAGATAATTTAATATTCAGACAGAGAACGGAAAGACATGTTTTTTTAAATGATTAATAAATTTGGTTTAATAAATACATAAAAGACTGCTCCCCTCCATCACACCTACATCAAAACAATCGAATTCGAGAAACATCGATTGAAAAACAATGTGAAAATCAGAATATTATTGATATTTAAAGTTGAGCCCGAAACGGCTGATAAATATTCAAAGCGCGCAGGTTCCGAATTCGGCCATATTTGACGGAGTTCTGCGGGAACAACTTGTGGGGATTATCTAACATCAAATAGTTGGGTTGTCTAATAGTTCGGAAAGACGCCGCGGAGAGCCGCGGCTTCTTCTTGAAACTTGCCGACTTGTTCCGCATTGTATTAGCGTTCAACAACGGGATATACGACTTATAGAGATGTAGCGAACGATGCGTCATCCAAGTTGGCGTTGAATCGGCTTTTTTTATGGATACTTGACAATACGTAAGTCAAAACTTATGATGACTTGGATTAATTCAATGTCGACGTGTTTGAAACGATGTGGTGTGAAACGAATTTCGGCTTCGATTTCCGGTTCACTTGGCTGTTTCGCTGGTTGAGTGGCAAGCACGATTGCTGATCGAGAGGCTCTGGATTCAACATTTGGATCGGGCAAATACATATTATTGAGTTTTTCTAACTTGAAATTCACAGTGTCATGGCATCTCTAATCTCAATTCCACGGTCGGACGTACACCATAACGAATGAATCGTGGGAGTGTACTATCGTAACCTACCATTCGTGGAAAATCAAGCGTGGGGTAATGATATTTCGGGTACAACAGATATCTCTCTTTGTTATTTATTTTATGGAGAATCTAGTGTTTCGAGAGTTTAGATTTCCTAATGTTGGGCTATGGGTGTAAAGCATTATAATTTATAGGTTATTAGAGACATACGATGCATGGGGATAGAAAAATACAAAATGGATAATCTGCATTATTTCCAATTTTTTTATCACTTCACTGTATGTTACTTATCTAAGAATTGTGTACCAGACTTTACGAGTCTTGTAGATCATTATGTGTTTTCTAAGGTTTGGTTTATACAAGATATTTTTCCGTCCTTGAAGTGGAATATCCGTCCCTTGAAGTGAAAAGCTGACAGTAAACCATTAAATATAGTCTTCTTAAAAAATAATATAAAATCACCCTTCCCAATCTTCTACCCCCAAAGAGATAAGCAGCGCAGCGTAGTATTGTATATATTTTTTATGTTTTTATAGCATATTATATGAATTCCAGAAAGCCTTTTTATATCTCACCCCAGCCTTACAATCTGAATTACTCCGGATTTCACAAACTAACCAGGACACGCATCAACAGATGCTTTAATAGATTATCGGGCACCTTGTTTGTTTACGAGCCAATTACTGAACTACGGATCGAGATGGGAACGATATTTTAGTGAGTTAGAAATGAAATTAATTGTCTATTACTGTCGTCTCCGTATTGCACGACTCCATGGTCAATATTCAATGGTTATAATGAAGCAGTATTGGATTACGGCGGCAGCTTGGTTGGCAGTTTTCAATTATGTCCTCAAATATCTTTGAGCGATACGTCTTAAAAAGGGACTTAGTTATAATTACAGCGTGTTTGTTATTATGGCTGTTTTATTAGTGTTTGGGTATGTATGTATATGGTATGTAAGTATTGCGCATGATAGAGGATTTTTTTTAATTTGATCAAAATTCGCGGAATGCTGGACGATTTTGTCATGATGTGGAATGATTGCAGGGTGCAGGTTTTTCTGAATGGATAGAAAATTAGGTTTTTTAAAAAGGAAAACTTACAGCTGAAAATAAGAGCTATTAAACGGTTTTAGAAATCAAAAAGTAGATTTACAACGCGATAACTCAACAATCCGTGCCATCAAAGACTGGTATAAGAAATATATTTCTAATACCGTCAAAAGTGGCTGTTTTTTCACATCAAAAGGAAAAAAAGATTTTCATACAATATCAAGTCCCTCAAATGGTTTTCGTTTGAAAGGCGTTTCTGACGCCAACTCGTGTAGTTGGTAAATATGGAACTTCGATTCAATGGAATTGATAGAGTGAAAAGAAAGTATTGAGCGTTTCTCTCTGCGCTCTCTTTCTTCGCGACCTTTGCTATTTATTTTTTATTGTCCATAAATAAAAGGAAATTTTTTCTCTTTCAGCTCGCTGCAGAATCTGAAACAAGTCTGGACTTGACAATGTTATGTCGCAGAGTACAAAGCATTTATGAAACTGTAACTTAAGTGCGCGAGGGTCAATAATGAAAGGCATGACTCTTCCATATATTTCCTTAACATAGGCATTTCCTAAATGGTGCTGCTACAATCGGTCCTCCGCAGATCTTATCAAGCCGCTACCATACGCCTATAAGTAAAAAATGCAAATTTACATCCAAATTTAAAAATTCTTCTTCTTCGTAACTTCTTCTATTATTGTTAAAAATAATGTCGAAAACACTTATCTACTTTTATTTGAATATGACGTGCGATAGATCGAGAGAAAGCGAAACTATCGGTGCTATTTTTGTAAAATTATAAATATTTTTAAGACATATTTTTTAAATTAATTTTTAGTTACCTCATAGTTACTAGTTTGTGCAAAATAGTTGGTGGATTAATAAGGTGTTGTATTTTATTTATACCAAGTTTTATTTACTTGAATATAAGAATGAGCGAACTTAACTACCTTCCCAGATATTTACAATATATTCTTATAATGAAATCTGCAATAATGAAGTCGTAAGCAAAAAGTAAGTTTTTTCAGTGTAGTAATACTGCTTATGTCATAGTAATTTATTTTTAATTTTTATTTATTTGAAATTAGTACGGCATATATATTAAGATACATCAACATTGTCCTTATTAAGTATTATTTTTACAACTGGTACTTATATGCGGATTAGATTGCCTGTTAGACAAATTTTCTTGTTATGAATCTACTTGTCTCTTTTACGGGTATATTTTGGTATTTGCTCGTGTCTCTTTTCGTTGTACGCACGACACGCGACGCGGGACTCACAAAACCCTTGTCTGCAACTCTCATAAAACAAAATTCGCACATGTTGTTTTCGACCGAAAACACTCTTTTTCATTACAAAAGCTAAAACATAACACCAACCTTACGATATGAGACATGTTTACTGCGAATAAAATATGCCCACCGAAAACATTACATAAAAAGTATACTTAACGAAAAATTTCAAAATGGCACCCAGAGTGTCGAGAAAAGATAAAACGTGGACATAAACAAGAATAAAGCCGAAACCGTAACGATGATTCACGCAAATATACACATACAAGTTTGTTGTGTCGGTACCCCTACATCTGGGGCAATGATAATGATGACGTCACATTTGGGGAAACTCAGCGACATCTACGGTTTGTTTGTGAAGTCGAATGCAACATTTATTTTGATGTATATCATCATCAACTTTTTTATGCTTCCAGTGCCAGAGACGGGGGTTCTCTTAGTACCAGACGGGTTAAGGCTATTCTTTGAAACGCTGGCCAAGTGCGTGTTGACAGAATTCACACGAGTTAGTTTCTATAATTATGGATGAATTCAAATAGTCCAAAATTCCCCGCAATGTTTTTCTTCACCGTTACACCAAGTGTTAAGACGCAGATTTTTGTGAATACACGAGCCAGGCTTTAAACCCGGAATCCATAGAGTGAAGGCTGAATTCCAAACACACAAACTAAGACAGCCTGACGTAAATATAGTGCGTTAATTGTTATGTAATTTAACGCCTGGCGCAAAAACTCGGAGTGGAGGAAGCATTATAAAAAGTCTCGCGTAACGTCCTTGGTACGTTAACTCGAGGGATAATGGTATGCGAAAACTGTGGTACGGACTTTGAGCAAAATTATTCTGGTATTAAAATGTAGAGTGGCAAAAGGAAAATAAGGAGAGCCGGTTGGCTTTTGTCGACTGGATTTTAGGAAATTCTGTACTTAGTAGTTAAGTTTTAAGAATAATATAATATGTGGTGAAGATTTTTGTTGTTCGTTATTACTATATTATTTTTATGTGTTGATATTGTTTGTCATACTAATATTTCATTATATTATTATTTTTTAATTTCTGTTATAGTATTTTAGTATATAATTGTATGTAAGCTTACTGAGCGACATCCATTCTATAATGTTACAATGTTAAGGTGATATAATATGGTATTATAAATGAAATGGTTAGTAATTGTATTACTTATACATTACACCGTAGGCTATATACATCTACTGTTGGTACAATAAATAGTGAGAAATATAAATTGAAGTGTTTTTGTTATCTTCTAGTCGTCAGCGGAATTGCTCGTAGTGTAATTTTTTTTGCCAACTACGCATGGACTTACATTAAGTCTAAAAATATTTGTTAATTACACCGATACCTGCAAAAGGCGTCGATTGATCTTCGCGACTTTAATAAGTTCCATCCGAAGTTAAATTGGCTTCGAACGAAAATTTGTGCGCTCATCAGTTAGGTCTGGAATGTTCTCTATAATACTGAGAATGTTGAATTATTTGAAATTTTGTAAAATATAATTATCGTGAATTTGTAAATTGAATTCACGGTTATGAATATTGTTTATAATTTTGCTAATCTTCAGCGAAATGTTTATTAACATAGTTAATTAATCTAAGTATAGTTTTTATATGGTTTAACTTGTAAAAATAGGCGAAAATAATGGTTTCTATTTCTACTTTTTTATTTTAAAACCAGCAAGGTCGGTATTTTTCTATGTAAACCTTACAGTCATTGCTTTACTTGCACAATATAAATGTACATATAAGCTTGAGACCTCAAGTCGTTTTAGTTAGTTCAGTCGTTTTAGTTAGGTTATACAAAAATATGAGTTCCAGAGTCCTTCCAGCCTTACAACGATCAGATCACTGGGTTGAAATATTTAAGTTTGGCAGCTTACATAATATGTACCATCAAAGGTTTGTTTATCTGCTGTGAAATTCCAAAATTGGAAAGCAATTAAAACTTTAAGGCGGTCGCTTTTGTCTGTACGTGTAATATAATAGGACAAGTTTCCAATTATATGTTATTCACCTGTTAAATTTAGATTTGAAATACGTTATAATCCTCGGATGCTGGGATATAATTTTCAATATGTGGAATTTAATGTACGATGGACTATTGAAGTATGTAATGATGGAACCTCGGTCCATTTATTTTTGGTATAAAACATCATTCTTATGTCTATGCTACTGTACTATCCGAGTAAATGGGTATCGAAGACAATTGAGTTATTAAACTTGCGGAAACATAGGGGGTGAGAGGGGGTAATTAGGACATGTTGAACTGATTATGAACATAATAAATGTGTGTACTTTTATTTATTCCAATATTACTTATTAATTAATCAAAGACAAATTGAATGAATGAACTGAATGAATATAGTCACTTAATATAGTCGCCTAATAACATTCTTAGAACAAAGTTCGTTACATGACTCGAAGTAATCTCTCAAAATGTGTAATAATTGCGTCGAGCAGTATTTGTTGCTGACATGTTTAATATCGGAACAAGTTTAGCAGATGACAAAGTACCCTTGTAACATACTGAAGACGAACAAAATATGACTGACGTTCATAATTCATATTTGCGGATGTTATAATCACTATGAACTTACTAGAGTTTTTTACTAGAGTAACTGCCTCGTTGGTCGTGTTGGTTGCAAGTGCGACTGCCGAACGCAAGGTCCTGAGTATAATTCCCGAGTCGGACACTACTAAATTTTTCTAATTTAGATTTTCTATTAGTGGCTCGGAGTCTGGATATGTGCACGGTGTATGGCAATAGGCTCACCGCCTATTCCATAGTGCGACGTAAACATAACTGGTTAATCGAGGGAGTGTTTTAAATTACTCTGCCTACCTCTTCGGGGAATACAGGCGTGCGTTATGATAGTTTACGTTAACTTACTAGAGTTATTCGTATACGAAGAGAGTGATGATTGTCAAAGACGTATTTCAAGTCTATAAGGATAGAGATATTTGTCGCCTGTTGCTTTTTACTTAGTTCGTAAACGAGTTGCCGTGATGATACAATAATAATAATGACTCTAACTCTGGACGCTCGGAACCGTTGTCACATATTTCATGCGTTAACACTTAATGCAGACATTAAGTAATACGAAACAAAAAGTGTCGCGGAGGAAACTTTCCCGCTAATAGAAAAACTCCAGCTTCTTCTAACTGACAACATTAATCACCAGAAACTGGCGAGTGTGCTGTACTGAAAAGTATCAACTTCTCTGGCAAACACTACGCGAGGAAAATGTTGAGCAAACATATTACATTAACTGACCCGTCGATTCAGTGGCCGATGAACCTCGCTTCTGAGCCGGGGTTGTCGGTTCGATGATCTTCCAGGGCTAGTATTTGATTAATGACTTCATGTGCTTCTTCAGGAAATATACTTCGAAATTCCGGGGACACCAATAAAATTACTATTCTCTTAGCGCTGATTTTACCCGGGCGTCATGATGCTTAATATTGTAGCGTAACTTTTCCTTCTACTTAGGACAGTTTTTGAATAAAGGTTAATCTTTAGTTTTCACCACCGAAACTACTTCATGAATGTAGAAGACAACATTGAATCAATTATTATAATGTTTTTTGTGGACAAGTAATTGGAAAGAAAATTAAAAATATTACTACATGCAAATGTACAATGTAATTTTGCAATATTGTTATGAAGAGTCTTTTAGAAATATTCAATTTTCCGGTTTTAATACTAGAATTGTGTTCATTGATGCTTTAAGGAATGTTAGAAGTTTTGATTCTAATATTGTAAATCTATATCATTAAATCCTGTATTCTCTACGCCTACCATACGATTCACAGCGGCCATTTGAAGAGATGTTCCAAGATATTAAAATGCTTACCTCACATATTATGTATAAATTCAAGTGTTGACCTTACCTTCTGTGTGTTGACCTCCCGGGTGGAGATGCCCATCTTCTCGTGGTGGCGCAGCTGCACGGGGTAAATGATCTGGTAGTAGTGCGCGCCGATGTTTCGCACCAGGTCCTGGTTCTGTCTGTACTCGCGCAGAAGCCGCTCCACTTCTCCTGAGGACAACGCACGAACTAAAGATTCGCTTTTGTGACATTGTCTGATAATCTATTTTTCAAGTCTATATGTGTATAACTAAATCTTTTGCATTCTTTGGCACTTATCTACCTATCCCATAAAACATCTGGTATGATGATACAATGAAGATAACAACAATAAAAATTTATAATGTCTGGAGGTTTAATATTAATCTATAATTTAGACAGCGAAAATTCTTTCTTTTTTATCTTTTTTGTTTCTACTCAAAATAGTTTTGGTAGAGATCGGTATTTAGTAATAAAAATGCCTTTTGTATAAATTTTATTTTCCAACATTATAGTATCTTCGATGTACTATGATGCGTGATAAACAATTAGTTTTTTGGGTGTTATGAACAAGACAAGCAAAAAATTTCATAAGTATTAAAAAAAATAATTACCATGTTACTGTCCAATCAACATACGCTTAGGATCGGGAATGGAACTAGACTGGCCAGCATTACAATCGGCATTCCTAATGAATAGTCAAACGAAGAACAGGATTATGCTCAATATCACGTAAAATTAATATATGAAACGAAGTGACATGCACTAATGCACAATTTGTTTATTTCACCCCTTCAATTTACCACTAGCACTAAGTTACAGGTAGTATTAGATTTACATAACTAAGTAACATCACGACTGTATCCCCGAAGAGGTACGCAGAGGAGTATGGTACACTCCTACGTTTCAATACTTACGTTTACTTCCCACTATAGAAGAAATAGTGAGTATTATATTTGAATAATTATTAATGATAATTATATAGCCAGCTGACTCACGTGATGTCACGTTCACGAGAGGTGTCAATTAATTATATAAAGTAGTAAAATTTCAATAATTATGTTCGCAACGAATGATATTAGGACGCTTAATGTCAAATCTCGCGTAGTATCTCATATAAAGTGTACATAATTCTATACTTGCGTCGAATTTGTCCGAGCGTTACGAATGAAACTCATTGTTTTCAAATTTGGTCACTTGATTTCAATAGCCCGGTTTCGGCTTGTTGTAGACTAGCGACGTAATCGGGCGATTATTATATCTCGTCGTGCGATAGAATTACGGAAAGATTATGTACTTGTATTGTATTATAGCCTTAAATCTTTAACGTGAGAAGAGGACAGTGTAAAACAGTTAAACAATAACAGACGATAATGGTCACGATGTTGTTGATGTTGATAATTATGTTGATGTTGATAATTATGTTGGTATTGATGTTGATAATGATGTTAATGTTGATAATGATGATGTTGATAATGATGATGGTAATACTATTAGACATAAATTTTTTATACCTTTTTTATTCACTAAGAGTGATTCGTAAAGGTTTATAATGCCATGTTCATAAAGCATATAAATAATCGTTCGATTTGAAAGATGATGAATATAAAAGAAGCACGTCAGATCTATAAGGACAGAGATATTTAGCACTCGGTGCTTACTCCATACATTATATTCAATTATAGTTCGTTTTAACCATAATAAGGATGAAACAAGCCTAAAACTAGTCGCTAGTGTGAAATGGAACTAAGTCGGAGTGCGAGCTTAAATGTAAATATTTATGCGGCTGCTTGTTAACTAGTCAATTTCGTGAAAGGAGTCGCGGGGTGAAGTTCGTTCAAACAGGGGTGAAATACGGAAATACTTTGAATGCGAAAGCGAGTCGAATCTTATTACAGTCTTGTTGGGGCGAAAGACAGTTTTAATAAGAGATCAATGAACTATTCATACACACTATTAAATATGCAAATTGTTACGAGTATAATATGAGAGTGATAACTTAGTTCCACTTTGAGGCACGTTCTCTCGGATAAAAAAAAACATAAATTTGTTTTAAGTACGTAATGTACAAATAAATACGAGTTTTTCAAGATGTTTTAATTAAGTAAATTAAAATAAACTTTTTAATTAACTATTAAATAACATCTTACTATTTGTACATAGATTAAAATATGATGCTTATGAGATAAAAAACGTGTAAGTCTTTTGCAAGCTTAAATAAATAAGCATTTAAGTTCATATAGTTTTTCAAATGGTTCAATGTACTTTTGCATTTCCAGGCTGTATTTTCGATTTTATTTATTTTCTTATAAATTCATAGGTGAATATATATGTTATTTACTGTAATAATTTTGATAGAGTGGCTAGTAATTGTGATAGCAAACCCGGAGGTTGCGTATTAAATTCTCACGCGTGATATTTGGTGCGTGTTAGTGCTCTACAGTTATTATTATTATTAGATCATGCCAGGCCCCTTACGAGATAGGCAGGGCGCATCAAGTGCCAAATGTCTCAGATCTAAAAGCCTTGTCCACCCTTTTCAGACTTGCGCGCTGATTTTAGAGAATTCTGATTTTGCCATCAGCCAGTAACTTGTTTCGTTAGGATTGGTGAGCGTTGGTATCAGTCGGAACCTAAATTCGTCAACTTTCATTCTATCATTCGCTATTATCTCTACATGCCGTAACCTTGTACTGTGTCCAATATTCGCACTAAAATTAATTAACCGTTCGTTATTAATTAATCACAGTATTACGTGTACATGAATGAGTCATTTGATTGACAGTTCCAAGGCTGTCGTCGCAGCCACGGATGTTGTACTTTGTTGAAATTTCATTAGCATGGGTACCAGTGGTGCACTGAAAGGTATGTATGTATTCGTTTTAATATCATTGTTATTACATAATTTTTTTTTGCAATTTCAGGTTTTGGTTTTAGACTGGTGTATGGGCAAGCTGAGTATACTGGTTCATGACTCTGTATCGGAGATTATATAAAATTGGGGACTAGATTGCTTTAAGGAACGTAAAGTCACGCTTGTAATTTCCGAAAAGGTCAGCTGACGAAAGTAAAATATTACAAAATTTACACATTTCAGAGTTATTCAGAGTGTCCTCTTACACC